>VWZW01007465.1:285107-306008 GCA_013397115.1 Edolisoma coerulescens
TGGCGATTGGCTGCTGCCGCGCTTCTCCCCGCCCCCTCCCGCGCGCTCGGGAGCGGGGTCTCGGCGGCCTGTCAATCCTCCCGGTTTAGCCCCGCCCCTGGCGCTGATTGGTCGGAGGGGCCCTTAAATAGGAGAGGGGCGGCCGCGGTTCTCCTTTGTGTGTGGCCGCCTGCGGGTGCGGAGGGGCCGCGGGTGCGGAGGGGCTGCGGCTGCGGCCGCCCCTGCCCCGGGGGTCTCTGGGGGGCGATGACCCCTCTCAGGGCAGAGCTGTGCCTTGTCCTGCTCCAGGTGACCCCGCATTGTTGAAGGGTTTGCGCCTGGGGCTCCTGTCCTCCCCGCAGGGTTATGCCTGCAGGCTGGAGAGGAGCCTCGAGGTGCATCCTGACATCCCAAATCGTGTGTGAGCACCTTCCTTCCTTCTCTCCTTCATGGCCGCTGCCTCTGCAGTGTGTCCCCTGGCTCCGAGTGCTGCCCATGCTCTTTGCTGACTCCCATGTGGGCAGTAGGTGCCTTTTCACTGCTTTTTCGGTCAAAACGCCTCATTCCGGCCAGGAGGAGCCTTACGGAGTAGAAGAGGGAATGGCTCCGATGCTTTCCTTCCTCGGCCGTTGTTTTAGGATGACAAAGAGCCTCAGGGATGCAGCCTGAGCTGCTGCTGGGTGGTGATGCCAAAACCCCGATAAAGCTTTTGGCAGCAGCGCTTGCCTGAGCCGCCACCAACCCAACCCGCAGTCAACGCCAGTTTGGCACCTGACTCCAGATTGTCTTTAAATACAGTGTGGAAACAAAAGAGACGCTAAAGACCTCTCAAAATGATCATTTTTTCGCCCCCCCGCATTCCCACTCTCCATTCTAAACCGGGATTCTGGCTGACAGCGACGTAGCAATGCACATTTTCTAGCAGGGTTGTCGGCTGCAGATCTGCCTGCGGATCGCACGGACGGCATCGGGCGGCCAAGGGGCGGACACACGATTTCTGTTTTTCATGGTGTTTTTCCCCAGAACTCGGTTGTTTGGCTGTGGTAGCCCAGTAGCCAGACTGCACATCAGCTGGATAAATGACAGGGATGAAGATCTTTAAGTGGGACAAGCCAGGAAAAACATTTTTAAATGCAGCCCCAGGCAGGCAGCGAATGAATCCAAGCTTGGTTGTTATATGATGGGAACCTTGGAAGATGGACCATGTGTTTTATTTTCACAAGTGCAATGTTGCTGCGCCGCAGATAAACAAAAGGGCCAACATCGATGTTTTTAAAGGCAAAATTGCATTTTATCTCGCGTTGATCTTTATGGGATGTGCAGATGCCCAAACGTGGGCTCTCACATGAGTTGTGTGACCACTTGTGTTGGTATCACAGAAGAGAAAAAGTCTCATTCCTCTGGGTGACGGTTTATTGGAAATCTCATTATACACCTTGCTGAGACGAACTGCTGCACCACAAACATCCCAAATGCTGGTAGTTTATCCTTTTTTATTTCCCTGTGGAATACCGCGGGCCATCGGCCGCGTTTATTGGAGTCCCACTGAAATGCAGGAGTCAGCAGGCAGAGGACACAGACTGGGGCTGCATAATGTCATATATTGTAAAGAGACACAGCCCTGCTTCTGTCGCAGGCTTCTGCTGAGAGAGGGTCCTTGACAATCCCACAGCCTTGCAGTCATCCCTCATGGAGTACAAACCACGTGTGCTTCCTTTTCCTGCCGTGCCCGGCATTGTCCGTGGGAGGAAGGGATGTGTGGAAAACAGAGGAAGTGCTCTCAGTCCCTTAGGAAAGGTCTGCATTGAGTTCTAGCATGGGCCAGGCCCTTGGCATGGGCATGATGAGTTCTTTGGTGGCCTTTCTGCTTATATTGATGTCTTTATCCATCCTGAAAGCACATCCTTTATCCACTCATCCATCCTGGAAGCACCACGCTGTGCTCAAAGTCAGGTTTCTGTAGCAAGGTGAAGAAGGTTGAAACTTTCTGCTTGGGAACCGGGTCTAAGCCTGAGCCTAAATAAAAGTTTGAATGAGAATTTTGTTGCAGAAGAGTGATTCCGTGGTTTACAGCCAGAAATTTTTTGTCTTTGATGCCAGACAGCAAAACAAACCCTAACCTGAAGTGTGATAGATGAACTGGGAGCCTTTTCTCTGATGAGAAGTGGCTTTGGCTGAAGCCTGAGGAAACCAAAAGGGGCGGGACGTATGATTCTGTCACCAAGAATTCCTGGCTATCCAGGGGCAGAGCCAGGAACCGCCTTCAGGGAGATAAATCAACTGTGTAAGAGCTCATGTTACCCCTTGTCCAGGCAGTGGGTTGGCAGTGAAGGTCGTTCCGGGGTGCCTGTGCAGCCCTGTTCCTCCTACGAGCACAGGACACCAAACTGGCTCCTCATTTCATCCCCACATCATCCCATTTCCTGCCTGTCCTCCCTGAAACCTCTCTTTGTGCGTGCTTGAGACAACTGGGGAAGATTCCTTGCTGGACTAATCAGTAAACAATAACTCATTTTCCTCTTTTTGTATTTTCAGAGCATGCAGAGGCTGTTATTGGATGTTGCAGTCAGCTGAGGACTGAGAGAGGGTCCAGTCCTTCAACACCTCAGTTTTACCTGCTGTTGTAAGGGTCTGAATTCTCCTGTTTGGATTTCCTCAATCCTGTTAAACCAAGGAGCTTGGCTGAAGTGCTTCTTTCCCTTCAAGCAGCACCTCAGAGCCACTGTAGCCAAATCCACCCAGACAAATCCTTCCTGGGAGTTTGACTCCACGCTACATGGAATGGCCAAAATAAAAATTAACTGAAATAATTCAGTGTGAGGTCGGTGACTGAGTCCAGTGTGAAAGGCGATCGTTCACTCCTGTATCCATCCACAGAGGGAATGGAAATAAAAATCTCTGGCATGGGAAAGGAGGAGATTTGTTTGGGAGGCTGCTGGATAAAAGACTGGTTGAGTTACCCAGATCCATCAAGTGCCCAGTGCTCCCAACCCACAGAACTCCTCCACAGGGCCCTTCTCAGAGCTTTTTCTCATCACATTCAGGAGCCTTCAGGAGGCTGTTCAACACTTGCAAAAACTTCTGCCCATTTAATGACACGTTTGACATTTTAAACCTCCTAAATGTGGCTTAAATCTCAGCACTTCTGCCAGAAATCCAGCCTGGAAAGCCCAAATCTTCTACCAAAATGACTTGCAAAGCCAGAGATGAAGCCACTGCTGTCTCGGGGATGAGTCAGCTGTGATGGGCAGCCTTCCCTCGGGTGGGTTCCATGCCAAACCAGCTTTCCCTCTTTTTGGGAATTTTCCCAGGATGATCTGAGCTGAAAGCCCACTCTGTCCATGGATGGACATAAAACCTGACAGACCAGTTTTGGGTTGTTTAGAGTGGGATCCCTGTGCCTTTCACCTGGAGCTGCCGGCTCCTTTGGAGATGCTCGGCGCTACCTCCTTGCTCTATCCCACCTCTCCCAAATTTCCCGACGCTGATCATCGCCTGCCTCTCCCCTCATCCCTTCCTGTTCCAAACCTTCCTCCTCATTGCCGTCCTGCCCTGCCTGACTCCCAGCTCTCGCAATCCACACCGAAATCCTTTGATCCCGCGGCTCCACCCCAAAGCCCTCCGTGTCCTTTCCTGCCGGGATGGGGTGAGTGGCAGCAGCCGGAGCCTTGCGTGTCTCCGCTCCGATCCACGGAAGGGGAAGATAAATATTGCCCTTGCATGTTCTCCCAACTACTTCTGTGCACACGGGGTTATTTCCTGTCGGCTTTCACGCAGATGCTGGAATTGGAGCTCTCGGGCTTGAAAAAACAAACAAACCCCGGCCTTTGAAGCACAGAGAAAAATATCACGCGGGCTTTGGGAAGAGGGGGGAAAACAAAACCAAACCCAAAGCAAAAAGCGGCCAGATGTCGGGTGTGCAGCATCCCTTGGGGTTTGATTTTCAAGGATTAAGCCGGGTTTGGTTTGGGCAGGGTGGGGAAGGTGTCCTTGCTGTGACAGCAGCAGGAGCGGGATGGATGGAAGGACGAGGGATGAGCCAGGGATGAGCGTGTGCCTGCGAGTGTCGCTGCCCTCTGCCGATAGACTCCGGCACAGAAGGGTCTGTAAATACGGATTTTCCAGGTTTTTTCCCAGCTGGAAGCATAAAAGACTGGCTCTCCTCTCCCTCAGCGAAGATCCCCCCCTCATGCCTGCCTCATCTGTCACCTTTCAAAATTCCAAGCGTGAGCAGCCCTGAACATCCCTTGCCCTGTGTGTCCCCCGTGTCCCTTCCAGCAGTGCTGGCACGTCCCTCCGGGGCCCCAGAAGCCAGGATGCCCTTCTGGCTTTGCGTGGTTCCCCGTGGGACTTCCTTCAGTGTGAAAATCCACAGTGCCTGGCTGCCAAAAACACCTCCCAGCTCCCTTCCCTTGCTCCGTGCATCCATCTCAGGAAAAAGAAACACATTTGGGTTTCCCTGCCTGTGCTTGGGCCTGTCCCGGCCTCTCCTGGCTGGAAGGACAGGGATGCCTCAGCCTGGCCCCTCTGCCCCATCACAGGGCAGCTATTTCCTTTGCATTCCTGCTTGGAATATTCCCTTACTTAAATCTTCCCCCAGCAAAGTCACATTTTGGGTGGCTTTACCAAGTTAGGGACGGGCAGCAACCCAGCATGGAGTTGTCCTCTGTGATCCACGGGCGGATTCCAGCCCCCATCCATTACACAATGTTAATTTACTCCTTGCCGAAGCCAAAACACTTCAGAGCTGGAAAGGAAAATCTGGAAGTATTTACTTGATTATTCCAGTGACATTCCTTGGGGTGTTTTCACATCATATCCCTTCTCTCTCTGCCTTGGGTCAGTATTCCAATAACCAGCTCGATCCGTTTAAAATGCTGGAGGAGAAAGGACGAGGAAGAAAAGGAAAGTGCCCAAGTGTGTGCTGAATGTGGATGTAAAGTTCAGCATTTCTTTGCAACGTTTGAAATTCTTGCTGCACTGGGTTGTAGAAAATCAGCTTGGGCAAGAATGAAACAGTGGTTGGGCTTGGAAGGGAGTTAAAGCTCATCCTGTTCCACCCCTGCCATCGGCACCTTCCACTGTCCCAGGCTGCTCCAAGCCCCGTCCAACCTGGCCTTGGATAATTCCAGGGATCCAGGGGCAGCCACAGCTTCTCTGGGCACCCTGTGCCAGGGCCTCCCCACCCTCCCAGGGAGCAATTCCTTCCCAATATCCCATCCATCCCTGCCCTCTGCCAGTGGGAAGCCATTCCCCCACCCTGTCATTCCATGTCCCTGTCCAAAGTCCCTCTTGGAGCCCCTTTAGGCACTGGAAGGGGTTCTAAGGTCTCCCTGGAGCCTTCTCCTCTCCAGGTGAGCAGCCCCATCTCTCCCAGCCCACCTTCAGAGAGCTGATGTCCCCTGTCCCACCTGCAGCTCCCACACTTGAACACTTCTGTGCAAATTCCCAATATTTACATGTTGGGATGCACGCTGGAATTGTACACTGGGGATGATTTCCTGAAGAAACCCACAAATAGCTTCTGAATGACGACCAAAATGAGAAAATTGGGATTGGTTCACAGGCAAGTCATGAATAGAAAAAGAGATGAAATTAGCTGAATGAACTGTTCATTATGCATTATTCAGCCAGCTGTACTAATTAGTGCCTTAAGGACTGTTCCTGTTCCCACTGCAGCCAACTCTAAAACTCCTTTTGATTTCAGTGGGAGCAGGACAGAGCCCTCAGAGAACGGGCCTGGTGCCTGCTCCCTCTGCAATGCCTCGTGTTTTCTTTTCCTTTTTACTATTTCTTACTGATTCCAATTCTTTGTGTCTTCTATTAAAACAGCTTCTGAAATGTCCTGCGTGGTGATCAGTTAATCACAGGGACAGAAATGTTCCCTCAGTCCCACGGCGTGTCCTGTGCCTGATGTGTTCTCTGAAGGGAAAGGTTTTTCATGTCTCCTTTTGCTTTGCTTTTATCCAGAGGAGGAGAGAAGCTTGAAAACTCTTTGGAAAACACAATCCATCCAGAAATGTCACTAGGGCAGGAGGTGCTGGAATTAAATGTTTGCACTCTGAGCCCAGAAATTGCAGCTGGGCATTTAATATGATTAATTTTTTTTTTCTGTATATGGATATTGTTTGTGCTGCTTCTTTCCCTCCAAAAATTCCTACAGCTCTGAGTGTGGCAGTGCTAGAAAAAGACACCAAACTGGTGCCTCCAGATCTCCACCAGACCACTTGTTAGAGACCAAAATAAGGTTTTATATCTCACTTTTCTCCCCACGGACAAACCAACACCTTCAGGAAAAACAAACCCTGATTCTGGTGAGGCTCAGGGGAGACCCCAACATTGTTCCTGCTTTATCCTGGGTTGCAAAGCCAATTCCTTTGGAGGCACACCACTGCAGGTCATCATCCACCGAATTTTTCCAGCTGGTGGTGAGGCCAGAGGGGCCCCAGATGGATGCTCAGACCCCGGTTTGGCCTTGAAAGGATCACATTTAAATGAATTATTCCACTCTTGCTGCAGAGTCCTCTGTCCCCCCAGCCCCAGGCAGAGGTGTCTCCACTCAGGACTGAGTAGGGAATAATTGCTGGCCAGGGAACAGCTTCCCATTTCCATGTTTTGCTGGATTTTGCCTGGCCACGTTGTACCAGCCACCTTTTTTCTCCCACTTCTTTGGGTCCCTCGGGAAGGAGCAGCAGCAACGCAGCTCCGTGGTGCTGCCAGTGGGCTCTGCCCCAGCCTGCCCCGAGCTGGAGCTGCTCTGGGATTCCTTCCCTAGAATTCCCTCCTGGAGAGAGGGCAGAGGATGTACCAGCAGCTCAGCCTGGAGGAATCTCCACAACCCCACTCTTTGGGCTCCTCTCCACAGACTGCCTAAAATGGGTATAAAGGAGCCTCGGCGTGGAATTTATTTTCTTCCTGAGACCATCCTTAAAATAACAAACAGCAGCAAGCGGGTGACACGCGGTGCATCTGTTGGAATAGCATGGACCTTCTGTCGGTGAGAGAGGAAACTCCAAATAACTCCTCGATTTGTGTTTCCTTTTCTTCTCCTTCCTCATCTCCTCCTCCTCACTACTGTGTACAAATCTGTTCTGCCAGCTCCGAGCCACCAGCCCCCCCTCCCCTGACGAGCTGCTTTTTACGCCGTGCGATGGTTATTTAATTTCCTCTTTGCTTCCAAGGCGGCCAATATTTATCTTCCCCCGTGGGACTGCGCCTTTGTTTACACGCTGATGTCAAGGGGGGAGGCCAGCACTTCTCTGGGGCCAGCAGACCGAATTCCTGCCCTCTGACTGCATCCCGAGGAATAGCATCTTCCCTGCGGGCCGTCCTGATCCTCCCAGATCGGAGGAGCAATTAGGATTAAAGGATGGGTTTAAAGTTAGCACATGGAGACGTCCTTTCCTCAGAGAGGGATGGAGGGGCTGCTGGGGCAGGCAAGGGTCAGGCTGGGCTAAAACCCGGCTCGGTGTCACCTCCTAATTGCTTCCCCACAACGAGCAAGGCTGGGAAAACAACACCTAATTGCCATTTTCCCCTTCTTTTTTTGAGACAACGCAGTTTAAACACAGGTAAAAGGGAGATTGTGAAACAACACTCCCAGAAATCCGACTGAAATCAATCTGACTCTCAGAAAAGGCAGGATCTTACCAGCAGCAGCTTTCCTTTGTTCAAAGCTGTGCTCTAAACCGAGTTAGGAACCATCTTTTCCTCATTAAATTTGTTTCCTTTCAGCGTTGAGCTTTTCCCTTCATTACCACGTGCAATTTTTTTTTTTTAAAGTCCTCATAGCTAATATCACAACTATAGATCTTGGGGTTATTTATAGCCCTAAACTCCGCAGAGAGCTGTGTGTCTTGTTGCTGTGGAAACTGGGATTCTAAAAGTAAAAGGGTTTTAAAGGGATTTCAGAAGGGACCTGCTGAATTTCAGGACTGGCTTTCACTTCCAGAGGTCTGGGTTCGACCGTGCCTTAAACTTACAGGTGAAATTCACCTGAGGGGCTCAGGTAACCCTCGGGGGACACTGGGGAATACTGGTCCTGTATGGTTTTTATGGTCTGGCACATCACAGCCCGGTTTTTGCTCTGTGTTGTGAGGCAAAAGATGCCCAGGTAGCCACGGGAGTGTCAAACTCTTGGTGTCACCACTGGCACATTTGCCAGGCTCTGGGCTGTTTGCTTTTTTCTTTGGCTTTTATTGGGTTTTCGGAGTCTTTTGCCAAGGGAAATGCCCCCTGATGTGCTGAAACCTGCACACTGCAGCCAATCATTGAATCATGGAATGGTTTGGGTTGGAAACGACCTTAAAGCTCATCCCATTCCACCCCCTGCCATGGCAGGGACACCTTCCACTATCCCAGGCTGCTCCAACCTGGCCTTGGACGCTGCCAGGGATCCAGGGGCAGCCACAGCTGCTCTGGGAATCTGTGCCAGGGCCTCCCCACCCTCCCAAGGAGCAATTCCTTCCCAATATCCCATCTAACCCTGCTCTCTTTCAGTTTGAAGCCATTCCCTGTGTCCTGTCCCTCCAGTTCCTGATGAAGAGCCCCTCTCCGAGGACTCCGAGCTCCTCTCCAGAGCTTTGAGACTGGCGTGGAGCAGCGTTTGCTGGAAATTGGATTTTACCGTATTAAAGAGTTGTTGAAATGATTTTATTTGTCTCTGGGTGTAGAGTGTAAAGGAGGAGGGTGAGATTGATGGGCTGGGTCCTGCTTCCTACCCCGCTCCTCCTCTGGCAGCTCAGCAAGGGGCAGACTCTCACTTGGCAGAAATTCCATGTTTTACCTGGGCAGGGATCTCCCTGAGCCCCCCATGGAAAAGCCAAATCTTCCCCCTGATCCACCCTGGGATCCTCAGGCTGAATCCCAGCTCCTGACATGGAGCCAGAAGCCGCAGTGTCCTGCCCCCTTTGCCCGGGGCTGACAGGAACACTGTCCTTGCCACCACCCTGGCTTTTTCTGTGCCTCTAAATGTCAGGTGTCCCCCCCAGCTGGGGACAAATCCTTGGAGAGCTTCCCTGGCTATGGGTGTCACTTTCTAGCAAGGCCCAAGCTTTAAAAACACCTTATAATTCAACCAGGAATTCTGTTTACAAACCATTTCCAGAGCCGAGCCCGACCTGAGATTTCAGCATTCCAGGGTGCCAAACTTGGAAAAATATCCTAAAAAATTCCACCCTCTCAATGTGGCCGAGGGAGAGGAGGGGGAAAGGGAAGGACAGGCGACATAACACGATTAACCTCCGAGCATGTGCCTTAAATTCACAAACAAGGCCCAGATGTCAGCGCTGATGAGCTCTTCCCTTGCATTCCCACAAGGAAAGCAGCGATCCCTGTGCGTGCCGGGTTCCCGGCGTGGGGGGCGAGCACGGGGCAGCCTCCCCTTCCCCAGAGCAGCCCTGACATTTGTTCGGCGCGTTCTCCAGGTCCTTCCTGGCACGCCGTGCCTGGCTCCGAGTTATTCCTGTGATGTTGGATTAAAAATAGAAAGGCAGGAGCCGGCACTCGCAGCCCGAGACGGCGATTCAGTGACGGAGCTTTTCCATCAGAGGGTGCCAGGAACCTACTGTTGCTCCCGAGCCCGGGAATCGTGGAAAACACAACTTTGTGCCGTACATTTCGGGACCGGGCAAATCCATACCCATTTTTGGATCCAGTTCCTGCGCTGCCTGACTAAAGGGAATGTAGACTGACAGAATGTAGAATTCTGTAGAATGACAGAATGCTCTGAGTTGGGAGGGACACAAAAGGTTCATCAATTCCAACCCCTGGGTGTGGACATTTCCAAGAATCCCACCGTGTGCCTGAGAGCGTTGTCCAAACTGCACTGGGGGTATTTTGCAGGCAGAGATGTGTTTTGAAGGAGCGGATGTGGGCAGCAGGAGATCTCAGCATTGCCAGGGGATTCTGGGCACTGTTTGCATGTGAATAGGAAATCCTCATTAAAAAAAAAAAACCCAACTATTATCCATAAAAAAGTGGAAGTTCTGGTGGAAAACAGTAGTTTGTGTGGCTGTCACTGGTTGTGCTCAGGGTATAGTGGTGAGGACAGACAGTAAAGGATGGGCCTCATCTTCTGCTCCAAGGCTGCCAAAAATCACCCAGCCTCAGGTACCAGCCCGGTTATTGAATGGATTTGCTTCTCCATCCCAGAGGAGCCCCTTTAGAGGAGCAGAACATCCTCAGCTCTGGGCTGCTTGCAGCAGACACAGCAGATTTAAAAGTGCCTTGCTTGGTTTAGAACCTTTGGAAAAATGAAGTTCTGTAATTTCGTGGAAGGGTTGGTGAAACGATTGGGATCAGTCACAGAATGACAGAAAGGTTTGGGTTGGAAGGGACCTTAAAGCTCATCCCCTGCCACCCCTGCCAGGGCAGGGACACCTCCCACTATCCCAGGCTGCTCCAACCTGCCCTTGGACACTTCCAGGGATCCAGGGGCAGCCACAGCTGCTCTGGGCACCCTGTACCAGGGCCTCCCCACCCTCCCAGGGAACAATTCCTTCCCAATATCCCATCCAACCCTGCCTTCTGGCAGTGGGAAGCCATTCCCTGTGTCCTGTCCCTCCCAGCAATGTGGACACCGGCTCCTCTGTGGTGCAGCTGCAGGGGGACACTGCTGCTGCCACATGGGGAAAGCAAAATGAATCCTTGGACCACGAGGTATCTTTGTCCCTGCCCTGCCTCTGCAGGTCCTGGGCACATCCATCCCTGTGCATCGCTTTCCTGCCTGTCCAGCACGGGATCTTCTGGAGCACGTGGAGTTCTGGTTAACGAGGGGATAGGAACCTTCCTGGGACGGGTGGCTGGAAAGCTACAGGCGATAGCAGTGAGGGAGGGGAAGGGAACGTGTCTAGATCCCAAAGCCCAGCACTGCCTGACTCTGCATCGCATCCTGACAGCTTTTCCCATGGATTTCAGCCAACGTGGCTCAGGTGTGGAGCCGTCTGCTCCCGTCCCAGGTCACAGTGGGTGATCCAGAGCAGATGGGATGAAGGGCTGACCCTGAGCCACACCAGCAAGGCTGATCCTCGCTCTCCTGACTGGGAATTCAGGACAAAGCAGGAGCAGCACTGTCCTGACCAGGTGGGTGAGGGCTGTGTCAGCAGCCAGCTCGCAGCACTTCTTTCCCTGGTTTTTGGAGGACTCTGGTGCTTCTGAACCCAAAAGTCGGGATTATGTGTTGGTTATTGTTTCTGGCTGACAGACAAAAAACCGGGGATGGTAAAGGAACAAGGGACTTGTCTGAGACAGCAGTTTTGCAATAAAACCAGGCTTGGCCGAGTGCTGGTGTTGGCTGTGGCCACTCTTTTGGTCCTGGTGGCTTCCCTGGTGTCACGAGGATGGATTTTGTGGATCACACACGGTCCATGCAGAGTTTGGGCAGCCCATCCCTGGCTGTTTCCTTGCTGCTGTGGCCACGGGGCAAGAGGAGAACCCTGTCCCTGAGTCTGTGGTCCCTGGTCCCTGTGAGCACCCTGATTTCAAGGGATGGGAATAGCAGGGCCCGGGGCTGCAGCCACACCCTCATGGGAAGAGCCACCGAGGGATGGTCTCATCTTACATTGCTGGAGAGTCTTCCTTCCCAAAATGATCCCGAAGTGTTCTGGGGAGTAAATATAAACCAGAGGTATCTGGGGAGGAGGATGGGGTGGGATTCGGGGCTCGGAGCGGCACAGCTCAGCAGTTTGGGATGGCAAGGGAAGGCAGGACGTGTGAGGACATGGGAGGGAGCACGGGCCAGCAGAGTGCACAGAGCAGCAACTGGCAAAGCTGGGGCTGGGCCAAGAAAATAAACATAGGAAGTACTTGAGACTGATGAGAACCACGGGCAGCCTGCTCTTGTTTAAGGAGGGTTTTTTGGGACACTGGAGCGGGCGCCTGTTGCAGACAGAGCGAGACCTCAGCCCTGTTCAAACTTTCATTGACTTCAGCTGGGCCAGGATTTCATTTCAGATGGTTCTGGTTTTTCCCAGGATGTGATTTCCCCATTTTGGGACGTATCCCTCTACCACGCACTGCCCAGCAGGAATTTTGGAGACTTAAACAGAGATTTAGGGATGGATCCTGTCGGGGCTGGGTGCTGCCAGCATGTCAGGAGGAGCAGAGGCTGCTCTGCAGCACTCCAGAGCTGTGTGTGAGCACTCAGGATCGATAAATCCAGAGCTGAAGGCCAAATCTGAGTGCTCAGCAGCTCTGCTAATCAGTTGGGTGCCTGCAGGTGGATTGAAAGCCAGTTCCTTCCAAATTTTCTCTTCCAACAAATAACCTGGAGGCTTTTCACTCCAGAGTTTGACTTGGGCCCCTTACTTTAACATTTCAGCCCCCTGTGTGCTCTTCAGTCTCCTGATGAAGATGGGGCATTCAAGGTAAGTTACAAATTGGAGCAGGTTTTCATCCAGCACCAGCTTTCACCCCAAGATCTCCAGAATTATCCATCTAAAATTCTCAGGGTGTTGGAAATCCCATCAATCAGGAAGGAAGTTTGAAGGGAAGGCTCAAGCAACACTGGGAAATATGAGCAGAGCATAAAAGAGGAGCTTGGGGTGGTTGTGAGAAGAGCTTTTCCAGGAGGTGGAAGCCCAGGGAAGATTGTAATTCCTGGCTGGAAATGAAGCTGGGTAAGAAGTGAAGGAGATGGAGGACAGGGAATGCAGCCTCCAGCTCTGCTCCTTTTGGGGAGCTCCATTCATCCCATCGTGTCTGGGGTGAGTTTCAGTCCAAATCCAGAAGTTTCCTGCCTTCAGACCGTTTCCACTGGGATTTGTCAGCACTCCTTTGTTTCAGCAGGACCAAGGTGTGCCTCTCATCCCAGGGAAAATCCAAACATCCTCCTCTTCTCCATCCCTGCTGCTCCTGCTTTGTGCCCGCACCGGTGCCTGACAGTGACAGCCGAGCTAATCTGGTTGTAGGGTGACATTCCTTTATCCCTCACCCTTTCTTTTCCTGCTGGATTATCCCACGTTAATAGTGCCCTGTAATGCAGTCTGTTATTAACTGCTCCTGAATCCTGCTCGCTGATTCCTTAAGCAGATCTCGAAACCCCACGAATCTGCCTTGGAGTTTTCTGGGGGTTTGTTTTGTGATTTGCTCTTTTTTATTTTTTCCCCCTTTAAACCCAATGCATGAAATGTGTAGGATAACTTTCTACTCTGGCTTTTGGGGAGCACAGGAATTTCTCATCTTTGGACAGCCCAGACATGCTATTCCAGATTGAAGTTGCATCTGTTTAAATCCCTACAAAACAGGCTGCAAGAAGGAAACCTTGCTTGAAAAGCTATATCAAATATGGAATAAATCCTTCCACAGATATTTATCTGCCCAGAAAAAAAGATCCTTGAACACCCTTGTGTGACAGCATTTCATGAGAAAAGAATATGAGTAATGTCAACTTTTTTACGTCGCTGTGTCTTCTTGGTTCACTGAGAGACATTTCTTCTTTGTTATGAATTATAAATCCCTATTGCTACAGTCCAAACAATTCTGGGAACTTCTGCCACTGGCTTTCAGAGCCCAGGGAAATAACAGTGTCCTTCCCATTTACAGTGCTCGAAGCATTTCCAAACATTCATTATTCACACAGGAATTCGTCCATCGGCAGCTCCATTAAACCGAGAGCGGGAGCCCTGCTGTCTCGCCAGGTGCCAAAATACTTGCTTGAGGTTTATTTCTTCCTCTGAGAGCAGATTCTAATCCCAAGGGTCGGAGCAGCACCTTTTCCAAAGGGTTAGACCAGAGGAGTGAGTGTGGCCTTGGTCCCTGCCTCAGTTTCCCTGTTGGTGATGTCACAAATGAGGATTCAGCCCATTAGGAGCTTGAGGAAATAATAAAAAAAAATCCATTTGGCCAATACTTGTAAATCCCAGCTCCCTCAGTCCCGGAGTTCTTAGGGATCACAGAATCCTGGAATGGTTTGGGTGGGAAGGGACCTTTAAGATCAGCTCATTCCAACCCCTGCCATGGCAGGGACACCTTCCACTATCCCAGGTTGCTCCAAGCCTTGTCCAGCCTGGCCTTGGGCACTTCCAAGGATGGTGCAGCCACAGCTTCGACTTCTCTGGATTATAAAAATTCTCAGAATTTAAACAAACCCAACTTCCTGTAGCTGTTAAGCCAGAAAAAACCCCAAGCTCTTGGCAGGAAACACCCCAAATGCCCTCAAAGCAAAAAAACACCCTCCAAGTTGTTGATTTTTTAACCTCGTGCAGCTTGAACCTTATCTCAAGGCTGAGGTGGGACAGAGGGAGCACAAACAGCTTTTGCCATCAGGTTTGGCAAAGCTTTGGGATGTGACCCTTCCCAGGAGAGCAGGATGAGCCCCACACCAGCTCCTCCAGCCCTTCCCAACATCGGGCAGGAGCAGGAGCCCGTGGCAGGGCTGGAGCTGGAAGCCAGCATTCCAAGCCCTGCTCCAAAGCAGGTTTCTTCTCCTCGCATTATGTCAGCATTTCCTGACAAACCCAGCGGGAACACACGGGTGACAGATGTCCCTTAATTGTCGGCAGCGTTCCCGCTCCTCGGGCTCAGACAGAAAATTCCAAGCCTCCAAATGAAGGCCCTGTTTGGTTTGGTTAAGCCTGGCTACCCTGGATTTACTCAAAGGCAACTTTCAGCTGTGGAAAATTGGTCACTTTGGGGTTTCTGCCCTGCCGAGGGGTGTCCCAGAGCTCCAGGCAGGGTGGAAAATCCGGGGACACGGGGGAGGCTGGGGAAGCCACATTCCTGCAAATAAGGGGATTTGCCAGCTGGGATGAGGAGGGCAGAGAAGGGCCACTCCCTGTGGCAGGCTATGTGTTCCTGGAGATGGAGCTGGAGTTTATCGTGGACAAACAGCTCAACACTCATTTTTTGTAGGGTGACCCAGCAAAGTAAAAGGGCAAATGAAGCACGTTGGGGGGAAATCACATTGTTTTCCCTTGGGTTTATTTTTTAGTTTCCAAGATGACAACAAATCTACCTCTGTCCCCTCAGCAAACATCAGAGAGGGATGGAGGGAAGGAGGATGGGATCCCACCACCTGCAGAGCCACGTGCTGCTCCTCTTCCCCTTGGATGACACCTCCTTCACAGGCCCTTACATGGGACAGCTGCTGGGTGTGTTCCACAGCACACAGGAACTCAAATCTGGTCATCCATCCATCCATCCATCCATCCATCCATCCATCCATCCATCCGTCCACCCATCCATCCATCCATCCATCCACCCATCCGTCCATCCATCCATCCATCCATCCATCCACCACCATGGAATGGCTTTTAGCTGAAAGAGAGCAGGTTTAGATCAGATGTTAGGAAAGAATTCTGGGAGGGTGGTGAGACCAGTGAAGCTGTGGCTGCCCCATCCCTGGCAGTGTCCAAGGCCAGGCTGGACCAGGCTTGGAGCACCCTGGGATAGTGGGAGGTGTCCCTGCCCATGGCAGGGGTGGAATGGGATGGGCTTTGAGGTCCCTTCCCACCCAAACCATTCCAGGATTCTATTCTGTGCATCAGCCTCCCCTTCCAGCTGATTCCAGCCCTGTTCCTTCTCTCCTGAAAGCACACAGAACATCCATACTCGGAGGAGCTCTCAGCCTGCCTGTGATTCCCACACTCCCCAGCTCCTTCCTCCAGGCTGCCTGATGGATGCCAGGCAAAACCCAGCCCTGGGGGAAACATCCACCTGCCCACAAGGAAAAACCATCCCAACCCATTTCCCGCTGCCGGCACTGCGAACCTCCCCTCCCATGTGCTTGGCTGATCAGGATCAGCTTCTTTGCTGCTGTTTTTGTGCCTCTTGATTTCCACACGGAAACTGGCTCTATTTTTACCCGGCTCAAGCTGATTAGATCGGCAGTAATTGGCAGGATAAACAGACACGTCCTGTGTGCAGCAGGTTAATGCGATACAGGCGGTGACCAGGGAATGCACTCAGCCCATGCCCAGCACGGGGAAGACAATCGAGGTAATTTATTGCCCACATGCCTGGAACATGCCCATTATCCAGCCCCGTCCTTCCTCTCCCTGCAAACCCATTTCCCCTCGCAGGGCTGCTGCGCGATGCCAAACGTTTCATCCTTTTCTCCTCAGCTCTTCCCAGCCCTGCATAAAAACCCAAGGACATGCAGGAGTTTTCCTTTCTGGTTAACCCAGGTCCTGGCTTTTCCTGACCTGTGGGATTATTAGCATTGAAGCAGCCACATATTAAAAAAGAAAAATGCTGCTTACAACTCTGAGGCTGACCTCGTCCGAGTAATGTAATTTCCCACCGCTTCAAGCACTTCCACAAGTTCCCAATCTTCTGGAAGATTAGCAGCAGTTCTGCTTGCTGCAATATCATTCTGGGCTTTAATTGGTTTTGGGGGTAATTTAGCCGGAGACCAAGTGGAGAAGAGAAAACTTAGGGGCAACATCAGGTGATGCCACACTCCTGGAATTCAATTCACCAGGGGAGGGATGGAGCGGGAAGCAAAAATGAAAATCGCTCTGCTTTCCAAAGGTGCACATTTCAATCTAATGTTGGGAGAACTTGGGAGTATTTTGGCTCTTGTGCTTGGTGGTGGCTGCAGCTCCTGTTTAATTTCAGGAGAGGCATGGAAGGTGAGCAATCCTCAAAAAAGTTACGAGCCAGGGAGGGAGGTGCCCTGTTTATTCAAAAACATCTGTACCTGTATTAAGTTTGATGCCATCTCAGAGGGCTTCTCAACCCTCCAGCTGCTGCAGGATTCCACAGCCACCACGGACTCCCCCCGTGCTGCCAGAGCTGTGTTTTTTGGGGAGTCCCACAGTGCAGGGCTCTGAGCTGGAGACGGGGAATAAACCCCTCCTCTTTCTTCCTGCCTGCTCTGAACCCGAGCCTTTGCCTCCGTGCAGGTGGCACAGGCAGGATATTCAGTCCCAGAATCATGGAATGGTTTGGGTTGGAAGGGACAATAAGATAATGCAGTCCCACCCCCTGCCACGGGCAGGGACACCTTCCACTGTCCCACGTTGCTCCAGCCTGGCCTTGGACACTTCCAGGGATCCAGGGGCAGCCACAGCTTCTCTGGGCACCCTGTGCCAGGGCCTCCCCACCCTCACAGGGAAGAGTTTCCTCCTAATATCTCATCTAAATCTCTCCTCTTTGAGTTTAAAACCGTTCCCCCTTGTCCTGTCACTCCGTCCTTCCCCATCCCAGAGCTGCTCCGCTCGGTGCCTCCGGACAGGAGCTCCCTCCCTGTTTACAGCTGAACCTTGAGCCCTCTCACTTTTGCTATTTAATCTATTTAATGCAGGCCCTGTCAATTTGGGATTTTTCCCGGATCAATCCATGGCAGGCACCAAGCCCAGGGCTGTGTGGAAGGCTGAGGAATTCCACTGGTGTGATGATCTCTACCTCCCACCCTCAGGTGAAAGCCAGAGGTCTCCACTGCCTGTTTCCCTCAGACTCCTCCTTTCCCCTCGTTACACCACCCTCTCTAATTACCAATTTTTGCCATGATGCCACCCTCTTTTAATTACCCGGTTCAGCGTTTGTGGTTCCAGTAACTGTCCAAGAAACCTCCCAGCCTGAAAGGCTTCAACCCTTCAGTGTCCTGTCCCCCCTTGGAGCGTGGTGCTGGCTTTTTCCCAGCTCTCTGGTGCTTCCAATGGCTCTTCCAAGACCTACTGGAAATCATCATTAACTGCCCAGACAGCTCCTTGGCCCCCTCCTTTACAACTCTCTCAAGTTATTCGGATGTGCTGGTTTAAAAACACTGAGCTCCATCAGCTGGATGCTCCTGGGCACTCCTAGGAAGTATTTCCTTAGCATGTTGTCTCTTTTTCCCACTAAATTCCAGGACAAATCCCTCACTGAGCATTCCTGCCTTGTCTGTGGTATTGATAAACCTCCCATTTCCATGTAGGATCACCCCTCTGCTCAAAACCCCTGGAAAATATCCTTCTGTCTTTAATTTCCCCAGCTTCTGAGGTCCATTAATTACAACCAGTTTCCCTTTTCTTCCTTTTGTGTGTTCATATTTTGTGTGTCAGTCCTGGCAGCTCTTTCCCTTCCTTTCCAAGTGGTGTTGGTTATTTTGACAAAGATCCCTGTCTGCGTTGCTGCGTTCGGGGTGAAATATTCTGAAAGGTTTCTCCCTTTTCAACACATTTTTCACTTAAACTCGTTCTCTAAATTGATCTGACTCATAATTATTTTCTGATTTGGGAAACAGGACCTTTTAAAGTGGCAAGTAAATATAGAGATTTATAGATATTACTGCTTTAAACTTTATTTGCACATAACAAATATAATCAAGCCATGAAGGCCCTTGCCTGGTACAGTGAGAAATCCACCCTCACCTGCTGGAGTGAGGATAAATGTGGAATTCCCTCATGCTGGAGACAATATTTTCTTCCATTAGGATATTATCTTTCCCCCTCCCCCCAAAGTTCCAAGGATATTTTAATATTGGCAGCTCAGGACCTCCAGCATCCATCGCTCAGCCGGGATTCCCCAGTGATCCCAAGGTTTTTATTAGATATTATGGATGTGGCTGCTTAAAGAAGCAGAGTGTGTCGAGTCCCTGCTGCAGACCCTTCTTGCCTCGTGCTTTATTTCCCGGGATATTGATCGAGAAAAACTCTGGATCATTTGTTTTCTTGTTGTCAATGACTCAGAACTGGACGGTGCTTGGAAGAGAGAGATCATCTGCTCCCAGCCAATCCCAGTGGGATTCCAGTCAGGACTGGCAGGTCAAGACCTCCAAGCACGAGTGGAAATCAAATGGAGAGGGTGGTAACAACACAGGGCTGCAGAATTCCAGCCAGGAAAAATCCCTGTCACCCTGCAGCGTTGGGACAGCAGTGTCACACCTGTCACCACACCACGATCACCCTGTGTTCATCCAGCCCCTCCAGGTGGCATTCCCACAGTCAGAGAATCATGGAATCATGGAATGGTTTGGCTTGGAAGGGATCTTAAAGCTCAGCTCCTTGCACGCCTTAGGGACACCTTCCACTATCCCAGGTTCCTCCAAGCCCTGTCCAACCCAGCCCTGGACGCTTCCAATCTGCTTTATTTGCCTTCCACCGTGGCTTTTGGTAATTTTTGGAGCCTCCTGGATCCCACCTGAAATCCTTTAATAACCAAAACTTCCTATTCTGACCAAACCCTCCGCTCCAGCCACGGGGCACCAAGACAGGCTGGGGACACCCCAAGAAACCTAAATCAGCTCACAACCAGAAGATTCGCCTGTGGCTGCATTTTTTAGAGTGGAACCTGCCCATTCCTTAGCCACAAAGGTGCTGTTCCCAAAATAACCCTCATTTTAAAGCCACACACCATCCTGAGAGTGGATCCCATTCTTCTCTCTTCCCTCAGCAGATTGTTGGGAATCTCTTTTTCACCAGGTACCAATAAACTTGCTGTTATTTTGAGCACCTGTTTTATGACGAGCAGCATCCCACGTTGGTCAGAGGGGTGTCACACACAGGTGCTTGCCTCAGATCCCTACATCCCACCAAATCCTCCTCAAAGGAATAGCTGGCCAATAATTAATTGGCCAATTAACATGTAAACCGACTATAACTGTCTGAAACTACTGAGAAAGCAACAGAAGGGGACTGCAACTTGTTTTGTTCCCTGCCAAAATTTTTATATGCGTTTAAGCAACTTCAGTTCTGGTGTTTTTCTTGGAAAGTTTGGGGGTTTCCACCCAAATTCTCCCTCTGTGAAAAAAAAAAGGGAGTTTGCAGTTGCCAAAAAATGCAACACCTGGCGTGTGGGATTTTTAGGGAAGGAAACAATAAAGCCCCTTGATACATAATGAGCACAGTTCTTGCACTCACAAAGGACTCGGCGTAGTTTGAAAAGACATTTTCTACTGGAAAGAAATGCTTCAGTGGGAAAATTTCCACCCACTCCAATTGCATCTCTTCCCTCCAGCTCCAAGAGAGAGAGAGAGAAAGAGGAAGGTTTTCTTCCAGAGGAGGGTGGTGATGTGTTTCCATGGATGGACAAGAAAATGCATCGAGAGAGAAAAAAAACAACTGAGTGGGAAGACACAGCCTGAAAGTTCCCGGTGGGTGGGCAGCGAGGCAGGTACTGAGCACAGGCAGCCTTTCCAGAGGGCATGCACAGCCTGAATCCCGCGGGTTTCCATCACCAGCAGTTCCACAGTTTATTTTTTTTCCTTGGAGTCCCGGCCAGGCTGGGTCTGGCTCAAAACCACCGCTCCAGTAACGCTGGTGGCGATGGCAGGATGCAAATCCGAGCCGGTGCGTGGAGACTTTGGGGAAGAGCTGAGTTTTTCTCCACCGCCCAGATTTTGCTTTATAAGCACTTGTGAGCATCTTTTTAATTATTCTCCAGCAGAGCTCCCCTTTTTCGAGTGGTGTGTGAATCCCCCGGTGTGTGAACACGAACATATCGATATTTGCGGGCACACAGCCCCGCACGCACATCCCGGTGCCGCAAAGACTCGGCACGTCCCGATCCAGGGGGATGCACAGGCGGAGCGGGACCCCGAGTGCTCCAGAGGCACAACGCGAGCTGCCGCCGCCGCCTGGGGAGGATTCCAACATCTCCAGCAATCCCGGGGAGAAAAAAGCCCCAATATCTGCGGACCAGAGCGCTGAGGGCCTCCCGATGGATTGGGAGGAACTGGGAGGACCCCGATGGGATGCGCTGTGCTGGAGGGAGGGGAGCGAGGCGCGCCGCAGCCCAGCCGGAGCGGGACCCAGCCCGGAGCGCTGCCGTAAATCCCGAGCGCTGCCATCCAGCCCGGAGCGGGGCGACAGCGCGGCCTTTTCATGAATAAATAATCTGTGTTGCAGTTGCGGTGTGCCGGACCCGGCACGGAGCGGAGTCTGCCCGGAGACTCGGCGCTGGCGGCGCGGAACGAGGCGTTCGGCCCATTCCCGGTGTCCTCCCACCCTGCCCCCCACCCACCCACCCACCCACCTGCCCACGGGGACCCCCGGCTCCGGC
>VWZW01007465.1:306467-317545 GCA_013397115.1 Edolisoma coerulescens
TTTTTCCTCCTTTTCCCCCACCCCCGTTCCCTGCCTTGGATGGTTTTTAGGTGGAGTCGTTTGCACCAAAACCCAATAGCTGCTGCTGTTCTTGCTGCTATTTTTTTTTTTTTTTTTTAATTATCCTGTTTCCACAGCAGGGGAAGAGAGAACTGATCCTCAACATACTCCCAGAGAATGAATAATCACAAGAAACTGGCTTAAGCAGCTCCCTGGATCTGGTGCATGATTTCGATTGAGTTCGATTTGATTTAATTTTTTTTATTTTTATTTATTTCTTTTTCCCCAAGTCATCGTTCGCATTTTATTTCCTGCATTTCTTCCTATTCTCTCTTTTTTTTTTTTTTTTTTTTTTCACCTTTTGGGAGATTTGCAAACCGAATTACATGCATGTCCAGTGGGGGAAGGTTTAATTTTGACGATGGAGGGTCGTACTGTGGAGGCTGGGAGGACGGAAAGGCTCATGGCCATGGAATCTGTACCGGCCCGAAGGGTCAAGGTGAATATTCGGGCTCCTGGAGTCACGGCTTTGAGGTGCTGGGGGTCTACACTTGGCCCAGTGGCAACACTTACCAGGGCACCTGGGCGCAGGGCAAGCGCCATGGCATTGGCATGGAGAGCAAAGGGAAGTGGGTGTACAAAGGAGAGTGGACCCATGGATTTAAGGGACGGTACGGGGTCCGGGAATGCACTGGAAACGGGGCCAAGTACGAAGGCACCTGGAGCAATGGATTACAGGATGGCTACGGGACAGAGACCTACTCGGATGGAGGTAGGTGATGCATTGATCCCTTCCTGGCTGGGGCAGGTGGCGTGGGGGGTGGTGGGGAGAACCTCCCAAGAGGGTTTGGGTTGGAATATGGGAGTTTGCAACCTGCTGGCTTGGATCAAGGGATGCTCCCACCCTGCAGGAGAAAAGGAACCAGCCCAGCGTGGCACCAGCCCAGCTCTTTGCCACAGGTAGCCCCATGTGTTCCATGGGGTCTCTGGGCGCTGGGACCTCCCTCCTTCCTCTCCTCACGCAGGTTTTTGGGATGTGGAACGGGCTGTGCTGCTGGGGGGATGCCCAGCTCTGGCCCAGAGGGGTGGGAGCATGGGGTGGGCCAGGCCTTGGGGAGACAACCCAAGTTGCACATGGGATTGGCAGTTCTGACTGCACCACTGGAACCTGTAGGATTTGCATGGGAACAACGCGGGGCAGGATGGAGGCGAGTGCGTGTGTGGGGGGATCCGGGGCGGATGGGGCAGCCCCAGTGCTGCCAGAGCTCCCAGCCAGGGCTGGGGGGCTCCGCACCTCCTCCAGCCCCTCCAAAGGCAGCCCCACGCTCAATAATGCCAGGGAAAAGACTTTAATTCAGACAAGAGTCTTACATTCCTAGTTTACGGCTTAATGCTTAGCGTAGGGGCTCAGAGGGATCACCAGAGCTCTTCTCTGCCGTCAACACGGCTTAACGAGATGCTGAGGGAGAACTGGGATTAGAGGAAAAACAAGAAAACCCAATTGGAGCGATCAAACCCCCAAAAAATTGCTGGGCTAACAAGCTTTAGGGCTGAACTGGGAGAAACAGCTGGTGCCGTGCTGTAAGTGGCTGTATCATCCTCTCTCCTGGGCTGTGGCTACTTCCACAGTCGGAATTGCCACCATAATCCCAGGCAGGCCTACCTGCCGGCAGCCGGGGGCACTGGGCTGCGCCGGCCCCTTGTTTTCCCGGGAACCGTGGCCTCCTAAAGCAAGGCTGGCGGGTTATTTTTAGGACGTTATGGTTTTCCATACGGCCACGGTGAGGAAATTGCAGCGTCGGGGAGCTCCATCGCAGCCTTCCCGAAAGGTGCTGCAAGACCTTGCTCTGGAAAAGCCAGTTGGCTGCTTTGTGGTTGCACAGGGAGGGGAGGTTCAGCCTCACCTGCAGCTGCTTTTTTTTGTGCTCTCACGGGGAGAGGCGGAACCACCTCGGGATTTTTAAGGATAATTTCGTGACGGGTGGTTTTCCCCCCAAAAGATAAAGAGAGCTGCAACCTTTTGTTTCAGCTGCCTGGAAAGGATGCTGGGGACTGAGCTGGGATGTGCTGGGTGTGTGTGTTTGGAAGCCATGGATAAATCCCAGCAGTCCTTCAGCGGAGAATAAAGCTTGGGCAGGGAATCAGCGCGGTCTCCCACGTCCAAGGCGGTCAGGAGGGGCTGGGGGGGGTTTCTGCCTGCTCCCAACGTGGGTGCTGTCTCCTCCTGGCACCCAGCCCCTGCCTGGGAGGTTTGAGGGAGGACAGCCACAAATCTGGACTAACTACAGGTCTCTGAGGGCTGGGTGTTGCAGGGCTGGCCCTGTCCCCGGCCACGCACGTGCCCCCGCCCCGGCACGCTCCCCATCCTCTGCAGCGCCGCGTTTTTTAGGGAAACCTGGGCAGCATCCCCACGCTGGGGTGGCTTAGCGGCAGTTTCGGCATTTTCTGAGAACCTACCAGAAGCAAAGAGCTTTTCCTTCCATCTTGGCAGGCCAGCCCGGCTTGCCGGTGCTCGGGGACCCAAAAGCGATGTGGCGTGTTCGCGATTTCGGGAGGAGGGAAGAGGAGCAGTGCTGGGAAAGGGCAGAGTCTGTGGCAAAACAGTCCCTGTGGGACTCTGCAAGCCTTCCAAGGAGGAAGAAATGCCGTGCTGGGGAAATGCAGAGTGCTGGGAACTGTGGATGCTCCTCCACACCAGCTTCCCCCACCTCAGCTGGGCCAGAACCACCTCAAAGGCCACTTTCACCAGCTCAGCTCCCAGCACCCAGAGGCCACGTCCCTTTCCCAGTTGCCTGGCTCCATTC
The DNA here is from genome assembly GCA_013397115.1 of Edolisoma coerulescens. NCBI lineage: Eukaryota > Metazoa > Chordata > Aves > Passeriformes > Campephagidae > Edolisoma > Edolisoma coerulescens. The sequence goes on from VWZW01007465.1 coordinate 309,272, forward strand.
TGGGTGGAAACCACCAAAGTTGGGCATCTGCAGCCTTTTGGACACCAAAGCCTCGCTGAACTTTGTGTGTTTGGGTCCCAGAGGCCGCTGCGTGCGGGAGCGGTGGCACCGGGGGGGCAACTCTCGGGAAGGATGTTTCTCATTAATCTATTCCAGTTATTACCTCCAGCAAACTGAAGTATCCAAGAATCCTCGCCCCAGCATCTGTCACTTGCCACCCACAGATAAATATTCATCCCTTGCACATCATTTTTTTTTTAGCTCCCCAGCCCTGGCTCGGGGATGGGGCCCTAAATGCGCAGCGAGGCTTGGGGAGCCCCAGAATCCACTGGAGATTCGCTCCAGTTTTCCCCTTTCCTTGCACAAGAGCGGGGAAGGGCACAGCTCCCCCTGCCCCAGTGCTGTGTGGGGAGGGGTGCTGGTGTGGCTGCTGGACTGCTGGGTGCGGTGGGTGTCGGGGGTGGCACACGGTGGCACCGGGGGCTCCCGCCAGCCCCGCAGCCGGCGCAGGCAGCGCTGCCCCCACGCGCAGCTCGCCGAGCTCACACCTCCCACGCCGCACACGCCGCGCGCCCCACGCCTGTCCCCCCACGCCGCCGAGCCCCCCACGCCCTTCCCACGCGCTCCCTGACCCCCAGGGAGAGCGAATCCCGCTCCCCCAGCCCGGGGGGTTCGTGTCCATCAGCACAGAGCCCAGACCGGCCAAGGGAGCCGTGCTGTTCTCCCAGGAGCCCACGCGTAGCCGAGCGTCCCTGGCACGGCTGCCACGCAGCCTCTGCGCTGCCCTGTTGTCCCCGTGGCCTCACTCCCTCAGACCTTCCCAGCACTGCTGATATATCCTTGCCTCCCTGCCAAAAAGCCTCCTGCCCCCCTCCAGAGCACCCTGATATTACATAAACCAGGCTCCCAAGGATTGCTTCAGTCGGATGCTGGAGTTGGAGCACTCGTCTGATTCATCCCAGCTCCGGAGTGGGAGCAGGAATTGCTCCCTTGCTTCAGGTGAAAGGGGCTGCAGCCCCCTGGACCGGCACTGATGTGTGGCTGGGGCTGCTGGCAGTGGAGCAGGGGGCTGGAGACCCTCTCCCGAGCAGGTCTGGAGATCAGGAGACATCACAGCTGGCTCCTGCCTCCGATACTTTAGGGATGCTCAGTGATTTCACCCCGAGGACAGCTGGAGTTGTAGCTGCAGACTTCCCATGGGAATCCTCTGTGTTGGGTTTGGGTTGAGCTGCTGAACCCATGGCTTGTGGGGGTGGAGGAGATGGGGTAGCTGAAGGAAGCCCCAAATCTGTTTTTGCCCTTTCCATCCCTGGCAACGCTGTTCTCCTCCTCTCTCCACCTCTTCCCAGCTGAACAAATGGGATCCAAACCCAGACAGGAGCTGTGGGATGGGACCAGCCCCATCCCTGGCCCCCGCTGCCCAGCATCCCTGAGGGAATGGGACAGGCTGGAGGTGTGTGCTGTGAACCAGGCTCATCCTACTGCCAGTCCTATCCCCACCCTGGATATCCACATGCTCCCTAAATCCTCGTTTCTCGGGAGGGCTACCCCGAAAGGGCCGGGCGGTCGCATGCTGGTGCTCATCTTGTGTAATCTCCGTGCCCACTCACCTAAAATGAATCATCCTTTGATAGGTGAGGGAAATATAATTAGTGTTTGCATTGTTAGCACCGGCTGAGTAGGCAAGTGGGTTTTCTTGGCCCGGGCTGGGAAATATTCCTGCCGTGGGGAGAGGGAAGCGGAGCGCTGGGAGCTGCCGGGGTGGGGCCCTGCCAGCCTGTCCTGCTCCATGTCCCACTTTCCCAGCCCTGCAGTGGCACTGGTGACACCTCTCTTAGCAGGTGCACCGGGAGCTACCGACCAAATGGCTTGGGAGTGGTTGAGGAAAGGAAAAACATGGAATATTTCCCAAAAGCCAGCAGAAAGGGTTACTCCGGGGGGTGATGGAGCGGGAATGCTGTGTGGGACCTGCCTGGCTGGGAAGGGGCTGCATCCCCTCACCTGAGCTGGGCTGTGGTTTGGGATGGACCACCACCAGCCAGGAGGGTTGGAATGAGATATCTTTAAGGTCCCTTCCAACCCAAACCATTCCCGGATTCCACCGTGCCACAACGGCCGGGGCCTGGTGCCTCTCCCCAGCCCGGCCTTCCCCTGGGTTCCTGCACAGGGAACCGACGAGCGAGGGCAAATTTCCTTGAGGATCTATTCATAGCACGGATGTCAGAATTACCTTAAAAGTACCAGCTCTTCCCTTGTTTTGCTGCCGGGAAGGAATTGTTGATGCACTTTAAACAGTGGGCGGAAACAAGCAAATACAAGAGCGCCCCGATCCTCGATCCTCCCGTTCCTGCAGCGCCCAGACACAGCCAGAGCTGGTCCTGACAACCCCTCAGAAGCTGATAATTCCTGAAAAAGTCAGGATTTTGGTGATGGAGCATCTCACTGTCTGGATTGGGTCTAGAAGCTGCTTGCAGTGGTTCTAGGAGAGCAAAACCGGAGACGTCAGGAGCTGCCGAGCACGGAAAAATGAATCAAAATACTAAATGAAGATTCTGACCAGCCTCATTAAAAATAAATGCTATGAACTCATGGTAATTACTTCTCTCACTGGAACATGCTGCTTAGTTTCAGGTACAGCTCAGGACAGAGGAAGAACGATTTTGACCTCGGAGAAAAGAACATGAGACAGAAATTGCCAGACAGGCCTCAGTCCCTCACTCCATCTTCCCAAGTCTTTTACCCAGGGTGTGATTCTCCAGGGAATTGTGCAGGACCCCAACCCTGGGGAACCTCATCAACCCCCTCTCCCTGACCCACAGCTGAGGGTGACTTCAGCCCTGAAGCACGATGTTGATGTCATTTCACTGGGGTGGGTTTCTCATGGCTTTGAATGCAAATCTCAGGATATTTGCATGTGATTTGATATCCCATGGGGCTCCTCGTGGTTGGGTGACATCTGCTCCTGGAGCTGAACGGTTGTTTTTTTGGGGGGGGTTTTTTTTCCCCTTTAGAAGCTCCAGCTTGTGGAATCATGTGATTTTGCAAGATTTTTCAGCTTCAGTTTGGAAGCAAGGTTTCCACCCAGGCTATTGCAGAAAAGTCATTCTTCCAGGCTCGGGAAGCAGCAGACGAGAGCTAAAAATGCCTTCTGTTTAAAAATGCCTCGATTTTAAAATGAACCTGATGAATTTTGAATGCTTTGAGTCAGGTAACGCTGACGTAGATGAATGAGCTGTATTAATGTAGGCATGACTTGGAGATGGAGGAGCTGGGCAGGGTGAGCTTGGGGATGGTCTTTTAGGGGCAAGCGCTGGGGTGTAGCGTCTGTCTCGTGAGATTTTTTTGTCTCTTTGGGTCTGGTTTTGGCGTTGGTTGAAGTCCTGAGCAAGAAGGGATTTTTTTGCAGGAGTTTGCAGTAGTTACAGGAGAGTCTTGGCAGTCATTTGCCCTGCAAGCAGCTCTTTAACTCCCAATTAAAGTATTTTTTAACACAAAAAAATTGGGAGCTTGGAGAAAACAAAACTTGAAAGGCAACTGTTTATATTTCGGGGCTTGATGTTGGCTTTTCAAAGACAGATTCTTGGCCTCTTGGCCTTTGATCCCAAAATCCTTAAAAATTGCAATGGGTGCATGAGCATTCCCTAAGAACAGCCACTCCTTTCCCAGCATCATTCCCTGAAGAGGTCCTGCTTGCTCTCGGCACACAGCAGAGCACCCTGGATTTTCATGAATGAGTGAACAGCCAGAGCAGGGCCCCTCATTTTGCTGAGTTCCACAAGGAGATGAGCACTCCAAAGGTCTTATTTCCTGCTCAGGGCGTCACCTGGGGTCTGCAAGGTATTTCCCTGGAATGAATAAGGGTCTGGAAGTGTCCAAGGCCAGGTTGGATGGGGCTTGGAACACTCTGGGATGGTGGAAGGTGTCCCTGCCCGTGGCTGGGCGTTGGAATGAGATGGGCTTTAAGGTCCCTTCCAACTCAAACTGCTCTGGGATTCCATGATTTATTTCCCAGGGAATAAATAAACCCTGCTCGTGCCTCATCCCATCCTGGAGCAGCCTCCTATCCCTGATCCATGGGGAGCTCAGCCTCATCCCACCCCTCTGGGCACCTCCCACACCCTGGGGGGGATGCAGCCCCCCAAAACCCTCAGCCCCATTTGGGAGAGGCTGGGGATCCTCCTGGATCTCCGCTGAGGAATGGGTGAGATCCCGGAGTTTGTGGCAGGATTAGAGCCCGGGGGCATTAAGGGAATCAGCATTATCCCAATTTCACTCTGCTTTGTGAGAGGAGCACATTGGCCCTAATAAAGGTACTGAGCAATATCCTAAGGTGGTTTGCATCCCTGGGGATAAAACCTCATCCCACTTTTGACCCCAGCCGGTGGCTGAATCCACAGGGATTCAGCTGTCCTGGGAAAACTGTGGCCCCATTTCACCAGGGGATGATCCTTCCTTGACTTTCCCTGTGTCTGGCAAACCCAGCCCTTCCCACTCCCAGGACAGACAACAACAAATGTCTTTCTTTGGTTATTTCCTTTTAAAAGTTGTATTTTCCCTGACTGCAAGTCCTGGAGATTTCAGAGGAATCACGGCTGGCCTGAGAGGCACCATGAGCTCCAGCAGAATCAGTGATGCCGAGATTTGATTGTCTTTATTCTGGTTTTCTGAAGCCTTTCCTTGAATTCTGGCTGGAAGAGGCACTTCCCAACAGGTTTGGGGAAGCAGGATATGCAGAAGCAATGAGAAGAGGGAGGGGATGCTCAGGACAGGCTTGGTTTTTTGCTGGAGAAAATATTGATTTTTGAATTGATTCAGCCAATTGATTGAAGCCAATATCTGAAATGCCTTGGAAAACATTTAATTTCCAGATGAGATTTTTTTTTTAATGTTTCCCAGTGAGGGAGGAGGCTTCATCCTGCTGCTTGCAGAGCATCCTTGGGACAGGCACTGAGGATATAAATGTTTCCCCATGTTTGGGATGGGGCTCGTATCCCCCAGAGGAGCATTCTCGCCACCTGTGATTTCCCGGTGGTTTTCCCTATGGAGAAGGGCTGAGCAATCCCTGTTCTGTGGTATTTCAGCCAGAAATACTTTTGTTGTTATTTGCACCCAGAGGAGGAGGAGGAGGAGGAGGAGGAGGAGGGGAAGGAGGTGGAGGCAGATTCCCTGGCTGAGGCGTGAGGCTGTAGAAATCCATCTCCTCCCTGCAGCCCCCGGCTCCTGCTCCTGCAGAGCTTCTGGCTGCTCCAGAGCCAGCCCTGCTCCCATCCCTACCCCTCCCAAACCTCATCCAAACCCAGCACTCCACTGCTTGATGCCTTTGGATGGAGGCTCCCTGCTTTTACAAGTACAAGCTGACACCAGCCGTAATTCTTTATTATTTATTGAGCCCCTCACCAGACTTCATCCTGCGCCCAGGCAGGAGCACGGCAGCCCCTGACAGCTCTCACCCTCTTCCTCCTCTTCTCCTTCCCTCCACGGCTCCCTGGGTGCCCAGCCCTGGCTGTGCCCACCGTGTCTGGATGCACCCAGCATTAGCACTATGACTAACACCCATCACGTGTTCGTGCCTGCAGATTGGATTTGCATACTCAAAAATCCATACTTTCTTCCTTCCCCTGTGTAAGCAGTTACCAGAGCATATTTTTGGCAAATTAGCAGCCACAGCAGAAGCATCTGACTGTGTTTTTAGCGTGGCTTGGTGCTGGAGAACCTTGGCAGGGCTGGAGGGGGGATAATTTGCCGTGGATTCCGGATCCATGTGGAGTTAGACACGGGCAGCGTCACCAATTCCCACAGTCCGAGGTGGGCAACGCAGGTGGCACCTCCCAGCCATCCATGCCATGCCTTTGTGGGATTGAGGGGAGGATTTGGGGGATGAGAGCAGCAGCTGGGGACGGGGCAGGGCGTGGAAGTCACCCAGCACCACTCCGTGTCCTGCTGCCAGGAGGGACAGTGCAGGGAGGGTGTCCTGGCTGAAAATGTGTCCCCACGTCCATGCAGTGACCAGGGGGCTGAGGGAGGGGATTCTCCCCCTCTGAGACCCCACCTGCAGTGCTGTGTCTGGCTCTGGGGCATCCCAGTGTGAGAAGGATGTGGAGATGCTGGAACAATTCCAGAGGAGGCCATGGAGATGCTCCGAGGGCTGGAGCCCCTCTGCTCTGGAGCCAGGCTGGGAGAGCTGGGGGTGCTCACCTGGAGAAGAGAAGGATCCAGGGAGACCTCAGAGCCCCTTCCGGGGCCTAAAGGGGCTCCAGGAGAGCTGGAGAGAGACTGGGGACAAGGGATGGAGGGACAGGACACAGGGAATGGCTTCCCACTGCCAGAGGGCAGGGATGGATGGGATATTGGGAAGGAATTGTTCCCTGGGAGGGTGGGGAGGCCCTGGCACAGGGTGCCCAGAGCAGCTGTGGCTGCCCCTGGATCCCTGGAAGTGTCCAAGGCCAGGTTGGAGCAGCCTGGGATAGTGGAAGGTGTCCCTGCCCTGGCAGGGGGTGGGAACAACATGAACTTCAAGGGCCCTTCCCACCCAAACCATTCAGGGATTCTGTGATCCCATGCTCAGGAGGCCCCACACGGTCGGGCAGGACATTTGGAGGGCACATTTTTCTCAGTGATTCCCAGCAAGGACATCCCCATTGTCACCCCATCAGGGCCGGGGCTGGATGAGCACCCTCCAGCCCTCTCTTTTCTCCCGGACTTCTTCCCTTTGGGATGGGCGTTCCTGAGGTGATTTGTGTGTGAATCCTCCTGGGATCTGTGATATCGAGGAGCTGCAAAGGGATATCTGTAAAACTCCCTCCTTCGGTAGGAATTCAAGAGCCCGGCCTAATTATTGCCATCGGACATCTTTAATTAATATGCTACAGAGGCCAGAGATAAGAGGGGGGCTGAGCACACCAGGAAGGATCCTTGGCGAGATAAATCAGCAATTTGTAAAACCTAATTACTCTGCCTTGGAAAAGTGGAGGGGGCATTTCGGACCACTCCACCCTCCTTCCCAGGGTTTTGCTGAGCGGGGAAGGCGAGCTGGGAGGTTGGGAATGCTGCTGGTGCCCAGCACGGTCACTGGCTGGACCAGGAGGATCTGGCTGTGCTTCAAGGATGGGATGGAGCTCCTGCCCTTTGGAGCCTGCTGCTCCCACTTTCCAGGCAAACCTGGGAAGCTGTGTCCCTGTCGCCGATTATTTCAGCTAACCTGGGAATATTGACCCACCGTGGTGGGTGTGCTTGGGGTTTTAACTCAGTATTAGGGATGGAGAAGGATTTTTTTCCAAACATTCTGAGGGCAGGTTGTGATAATGGCTCGTGTGCGTCCGGTGGCCTCAAAGCACTTTACAACATCCCAAATTCCTGCTTGGATGTCTCCATTTGAAGAGCTGGAAGAGGGCAGGTCCCTGCAAACTTCCCGTGGGCTTTATCCATGTGTTTGCCAAAGGATTCATCCTGCAGGACATGGAACTGGCCGTGTGGCTTTGGGAAAAGCCTGGGAGCAGCCGTAAAGCTTCTCCTTAATGGTGTTCTTGGAGTGGGGCCAGAGGGCTCAGCGGCTACAAAATGCCAAATCTTGGGTGTGGGCAGAGGGGGGAAAGAAAACTCCATCATTCCAACCCAAAAAATCCTGATTTTTTCCTCCTTCCAACATCATGGACCAGGTTTCTATCCAAGTGCACGATCCCACCTTAAGCCAGAGGAAGCCCCACATGAGCAGCCCAAAATCCTCCCTTGGGGCTTCCTCCTGTGTTGTTCAAACTCCAGCTACCCCTGAGGGAGCTCCTTGGGATGTTTATTTGTGTGAAGGCCAGATTTCCCCAGGCATCACTGTGGGGTTTCACCATCTCTTCGTAAGCAGGAAAGGACTCCAGGTCCAGGAAATTCCTGAGTTTGGGGCAAAAATCTGTGGCTTGGTTGCCCCTTCCCAGCCATGGAGAAGAAAGACCTTGTCTGTGAGAGGGAGCAGTCCTGGATCCCCACAGTGCCTCTGTCCCAGAGGGATGAGCCAGAGCTGGAGATTCCTCCAGGAGCTCCTCTCCTCGCCAGGAAAATCCCAAAAATCTCTTTGGCAAAGCCAAGGAATGGAAAGACGTGGCTCTTCCTGCCATGCCTCGAATCCTCATGGAGAGCTTTGCAAGCAGGAGCTTAATTAGCATTCCCCAAACCCATCTGAACTGCTGGAATGCTGCTGCATTATCCCTGTTTCCAGCAGGGAATAGGGAGGTGCAGGGGTTGCACCCAGCCTGGAGCAGGGTCCTGCTCACTTCCCCCCCCCCCCCC
>VWZW01007465.1:326566-338646 GCA_013397115.1 Edolisoma coerulescens
CGGTAATGTCCCCACCGGCGCTCCCCGGCCCCGGTAATGTCCCCACCGGCGCTCCCCGGCCCCGGTAATGTCCCCACCGGCGCTCCCCGGCCCCGGTAATGCTGCTGCTTAATGCTCTGCCAGGCCCGAGCCGGCAGCTCTGCCATTGTCTGGGCTGCCTTTGATTTCGGGTTGCTGCTGCTTTTTGGGTGCCTGGGGGGACCCCGCATTAGTCTCGCCCTAATCCCGCCTCGTGCTGCCCGAGGGGCTCCTGCTGCGGATGGAGAGGGAGGAGGAAGAGGAGGAGGAGGAGGAGGGGTGGAGGTTCAGTGCCCCAAAAGGGTTTTGTGTCCCCTTCCTTGGGTCAGGACAGCAGGGACAAACAAAGGCAGGATGGGGCAGAGCTGAACTGGCTGCAGGGACGGGGCTGAGCTGATGCCCAGGTGGGGCAGGGTCTCCCACAGCCCCTCCCTGGGCAGCTCTGAGTCCAGGGATGATTCCTCTGCTTATGGCCCCTTGGAGAAGTGCTGCTGTTCCCTGCTGACGCCGTGGCAGCCAGCTGGAGCTCGGGATTTGCAGGAGTCACCTCAGCCCGTGAGCTGGGCACTGATGGGGTCACTGAGGGCATCACCAGGTCTTGTGTGGGGTGAATGTGCTCCCTCCATCCCTTCCCGGCCTCTCCATCCTTTCCTTGAGGGATACAAAGAGACAGGGAGGAAAACACAGCGGGGATGGATGGAGGTGACCCAGAGGCTGAGAGCAGCTGGAGCAGGAGGTGATTCTCTTCACAGCACCTTTTCCTTGGTCCCCCCAGCCCTCTCCCCCCGCCAGACATTCCCTGTGCAATCCAAGGGGAGCAAAGCCTGGGCTGGCAGCCTCCAACAGGCTCTGCTGCTGCTGGAGCCGAGCATTCCCTCCTTCCCTGCCACTTCCCTGCCGCCTCCCTCGCTGCTCCTGCCCGTGCCGGCAGGGGTCAGGGGATAAGATTAGGATCAGCTGTTATTGCTGCTGCTGGTGTGTCCCTGCCAGCCGGGGTGACAAGGGCACCTCTGACTCACGGCAGGCACATTTCCACCTCCAGCGCGGGCCACCCAAGGATCAGCAGATCCCGGAGCGTTCCATCCCTGCCCGGGGCCGGCTCCCGCGGGATGTGATGTCGGCACCGTGACTGTTTACGTGCTCCTGCAACGCCAGTTTAATAACTTCCTGCTCAGACGGGATTTGCAGCCTTAAGCCCTTTTGTGGCCGTGTCAAAAGTCAGGAGCGGCCCCTGGGCTTGCGCAGGGCCAGCTCGGTGTGTCCCCAGCAGCCACCCCAGCACGGGGTGCGGCCATCCACGGGCATGGACAGGCTGGAGAATGAAGTGCCTTTCGTAGGAATGAAGCTTTGCGAGGAAAAACCTCAGCAGAGTCTTTTGTATCTTCTGGGAGAGCAGCTCAGCTCAGCGGGGTTTTGGTTTTCATTGCCCTCCCATCCCATCCCTCACCTGCCACCACTGATGCCACCCGGGCCATTCCCACCCCTTCCCTCTCCACTGAGTTAAATATGAGCCAAAACACCCCACATCCATGGCCCAGGTGTGTGACAAACATTCCTACAACCATTCCCAGCTTTGCCGGGCTGTGCTGAAACGGCACAGGCAGAGCAGAGATTCCCAGCCCTTGGATTCGGCGTTGTCCCAGCTGGCCCTGTCCCGCTCCCCCTGCTCGCCAGGGAGGATCTCCCAAATCCCTGTGGTTGTGTCGTGGCAGGCCCGCAGCAAAGCACAGCTGGAAGCGGTGGCTCTGCCAGGGAATGGAGCAGGAAAGGGGATTTGGGATGCGGGAGGAGACACCCGGGGCAGAGCCGGGATGGGGGAGCGGTGCCGGAGCGCCAGCAGTGCCTGCTCCGCGGTCGCCTGTGCGGGGACAGCAGATGGAAAGGGACAGGGAGGGGTGGCACAGGCTGGCAGCGGGGCGGGGAGGGCGGGAGGTGACCCAGTCCTGGCAGGCACCGCTTCCATGGGAAGGGGCTGCCCCGGAGCGCTGGGCAGGAGGCGAGGGCAGCGCGGGGGGAAAGGGGAGGCTGCCTGTTCCTCTTCTTCCTCCTCTTCCTCTTCCTTCTCCTCTTCCTCCTCCTCCCTGGCATCCCACCGCAGCCCATCGCAGCCCGGATCATCCGTCTGGATTTTAATCCAAGCCTTTTACGGGTTTAGCGGCCGGCGCTGCTGTCCCGCTGGGACGGCCCTTCCCGGGAGGGCAGCGGGAGCATCGCAGCCCCCGGAGCCCCGGTGGATCCCCCGGGAACCTCCTGCCTGCCCTGCCTGCACGGCACAAAGTGATGAAGCCTCTTCCTGTTGCTTTTGGGTGGAGCCGCCCTTCATCACACGGGGGAAAAAGCAAAATACAACAACGACAACACCACAAACCCAGCCCCGGCTTTTCCTTTCTGCCCTCCCTGCTCAACGAGCAGAAACCGCAGCGTTGCTTTTCCCCGGGATCTTGGGCAGGGAAGGAAAGATCCGTCCCCTCCAGCCCTCTCCCTCTCCATCCTCATCCCCACCCTCCCAGGGGTGCAGGGAGGCCGCTGGGATACCCAATCCCACAGCCAGGCCCGAGGGCTGGGCCATCCCAGCCCCTCCCTGCCGTGTCCCACCTTCCCAAACCCCCCAGCCACATCCCAGGGATGCTGCATCCCAAAGTTTGACCATGGAGAAGAGCCAAGGGGAAGTGTTTGGGTCTCTCTGCTGCTTCCCCATCTCATGAGAGAGGTCTCTGTGCTTTTTTTTTCTCCCAACTCCCATTTTGGGTTTCCTGGTTGCTCCCACCCTCTTCCCTTCAGCAACCCCCTCATCCTTGTCCCTCCCCAAACCCTTTCCTCCCCACGAGAGGCAAAAGCAGTATCAGGAGCTCAACCAAGACGAAAACTCAGAGCTGAGCCCAGTTATTGAGTATTTTCCTTGCTGCTTTTCCTTCCCCCCAGTTTGGGATGCTGGGAAGTGCAGGGAATGGGCTGGGGCTCCCCAGGCTCTCCATGCTCTTGCAGTTGGTTGGAAAAGCCCCAAGCAATGAGGTTTCTGTTGCCTCCTCCCCACAGGACAAATGACAAGCTGTCCTGGCTCCCTAATCCAGGAAATTAAAGGATTTGACCGTAGACCCTGCTAAGCAAATTTCCCCCCTGAAAATCCCAGGGGGATTTAACCCATGGATCCGACCGATTATCCCTTTGAAGTTGTGACTAAGAAAGTCCCATTTCTTCAGGGTGCTGAGCACCCCAAAATCCTGTGGTGGCTGTGTCGGGTGCTCAGCCCTACATCTGGTGGGACCTACTTTTCAATTTTAGCCCATCTCCAACTCCCCTTTTCCATGGAGGACAGCTTCCCTTTGCTGCAGCTCGCTTCCAACCGGGACAGCAGAGCCTGGCTGCCCCCACATCCCAAATCCGCCCCATCCCGCCCCTGTGTGTCACCCGCCAGGGTCACGGAATGTCATCTGGGGGCTGTTGAATTTCCCAATGCGGCCTCAGGCTGGGGCAGGGGACACCCTGCCACCAAGTGTGCCGTGGTGGCCCCATGAGCAGTTCCTCGGGATCCTATTCCCTTATGGAAAAGAAACTGTGGGCTCCAAGCTGGAGACGGTGGCTGTCCCCACTGGCAGGAGGGCAGCTGCTCCCCATCCATGACATCCCTGGGGACCTTCAAGGAGCCGTGGCAGGTGGCAGATCTTCCCAGCCCTTCAGTGCTGGGGATGAACCCTCCAGGGAAGCAGTGGCAGAGCCAGGATGGGGCCCTTTTCCAAGGGGAGAGGAGTGGGGCAGGGCCAGGAGCCCTCCAGCTCCTGAGTGGGATAAACAGAGATGGGGCTGAGCCCTGCCCCGTTCCCGGCTGTGTCCCTGTCGGATCTGTCTCTCATCCCCATAGCATGGAGGTGAAGCAGCAATAATTAAAAGCCCGGATTCTCTCCTGGCAGGGCCGGGCTCCCAGTTCCTCCCCCTGTTGTGCTGTTGGCTGCTGGAGTGGAAATTTTCACGGGCTTTGCCTGGGAGGTGGCTCAGACCTGCAAACCCGGGGCTGTCTGCTGGCCTGGGGCACGTCAGGGTTTGGGGATCCCACAGGGCACCCCGGAGATCCCCAGGGGCAGCATCCCATGCAGGGCATCCCACGGGATGCTGGGATGAGCAGGGTGCAGTGGGGCTGAGCAGGGACCCGGCAGCGCAGGGACAGCTTGAGAAGCCTCAGGAGAAGGGGGATTTTTGGGGGTGCAGCTGATTTTGGGGCTCAAAAAAGTGGAGATACCCATGCAGGCAGCTGGGATGTGGGAAGTGGCTCATCCTGGGCAGGCTCTGAAGTTTGAGGCAGGCAGGAGATGCGTGTTGTTGTGGTAACTGAGAGGATTTATTCTTTTTCTCCCCACAGTCAGCAGGGCAGGGGCCACCACTTGCCCCACAAAGGCGTGACTGAGCCCTGAATGCACCTCCAGCCCCTCTCCCTCCTGCCTGCACCCACCAGGGCTGGGAGAGTGAGGGGGATTGGGTGATTTGTGACCCAGACTGGGCCTAAAATGACAAGAAATTTCCCCAAACACTCATTGTTTGCATTTCCTCATTGTTCCTGGGGGCTGCTGGTGGGCAGATGTGGTACTGGACGAGGTAGGGATGGAGATGGTGCTGCCATGTCCCACACGTGGCTGTGTCCAACTACTCTGGGGCTGGATGCCTCTTAGAGCAGGGAAAACTTCTCAATCATCACCAGCTCCATCCTGGTGAGGCTGAAAGCAGCAGGAATCCCAGAATCCCAGAATACCCTGAGCTGAAAGGACCCACAAGGATCACAGAGTCCAACTCCTGGCCCTGTGCACCACCATCTCCTCCAGGCAGGGAATCAGCCTCCTCCCAGCTCCACGGAGCAAAACACGGATGTTTCCCTTCCCAAGCATCCTGGTGATCCAAACACAGCTTTCCAGCCCTCAGACCCCATCACATCACCCGGAAAAGAAGCCTCTCTCCTGCCCCACAGGGCTGGAGGCGGTGGAGGAGTTCTGGAGGGCAAGGCTGGACATCAACCCTCTCTCCTCCGGCAGCTGGAGAGCATCCGATGGTGCTCCCGAGGCCATTTCAGCTCCTTGGCTCCGCCTGAGGCCAGGCTGGGCTGGAAATAAAATTTTAAGTTGAGTTCGATGAGAATTTGCTCTATTCTGGATGAGGTTTTTGTGCCGTTTGCTCAGAACCGGGGTGGGTTTTGCTGTCGGGTTCAAACAGAGGAAGTTCGTGGATCTTCCCTCTCCAGCACCAGGGGAAAGGGGGGGACAACATTTCCCTGCCTCTTTCGGACTTTTGTGCCTCCAACAGCAGGGAAAAAAAATTGCCTGGAAAGTTCAGTTGCCAAAAGTCTGTTTTGCTTGAGGTGACCAAAACTTGAGAAGCTGCCAAAGAGTTTCAGCCAAAACCCGAAGGGGGTGAAGGGTCAGGGAAGGGCAAAAGACTTTTCCTTGTGGTTCTGGTGTGGTTTGCTTTGGAATTCGGTTTAAGTCCTTCTTTTTAGGAGTTTCAGAGGGAGGTTTCACTTTCATCCAAATGAAACTGAAATCCAACAGACAGCTCAGCTTTGCTTTGCTGGCAGCACCTCCCTCACCTGGAGTTTTTGCCTGAACTCCCCAAATTCTCTCCTTCTGAGCCCTTTTCCCTTGGCTGTAGGAAAAAAAAAAACCTCTGATGATTCCCCAGGGGCTGAGGTGTGCTGGTGGCTCCTCAGAGGGATTTGAGGGATTCCCTGGAGGCAGAGCAGAGGCTCCCTCAGCTCCCGTGGCCTGCTTGAGTTTCTCTCCCTGTGCTGCATTTGGCACCTTTGGCTTCGAGATTCCCACCCCTTCTCCATCCTGTGGGGGCACCAGCCCAGCCAGGAGGAATGGGATGTTTTGGGAGCCTCCTGGTGATGGAGGCCAGGATGGGATGGTGATGGTCCACTGGATCCTCCACATTTTGTCCTTCAGCCTGGGGCAGGAGGAAATGCCCAGTGTCCACCTGGAGCCAAGTGTTTTCTGACAGCCTCCCTCCATCCATCCATCCGTCCACCCATCCCTCCATCCATCCATCCGTCCACCCATCCCTCCATCCATCCATCCATCCATCCATCCATCCATCCATCCATCCATCCACCCATCCCACAAAGGTCGTTTCAAATTTGTGGCTGGGCTGGGGACAATCCTGGAATCACAGAATGGGGTTTTTTTGGGTTGGGAAGGACCTTAAGGCTCATCCCGAGCTCATCATTCCAACCCCGCTGCCGTGCCGTTCCCGCTCCTCTCCTCGATGAATCCGTGCAGATGGATCACATCCCACCAAACCACCAATCCACACCCACCCCCAACCCTAACCCCTGGCACTCCCTGGCCTGAGGAACAGCACTGGAATGCGGGATCAACCCAGCCAGTCCAGCCAGAGCCAGCACTGCCCACGGCCAGGCTGAGCTACGGCTGCTCCAGGAGCTGGGCTTGGCCTGCTGCACATTCCCAAATCTCCTCCCGACTGCAGCATCTATGGAGGGCTTTCCTGCTCTCCCACTCCTGCCTTAATCCAGCCCGGAGAAGCTGCAGTGTTGGATGATCCAGCGCTGCTGCCCGGCTTCCTGGGAGATTTTGTGCCTTTGCTTGCTTTTCCTTGGGTTTTTTATTTCCTTTATTTATTTTGGTTTGCTTTTCCAAGGGTTGTTAGGGATCTCTTCCAACCTGTTTTGCCTCCCGCCTGGAAGTGGCGGGTTTGGAATGTGCTGGTTCTGCCTGGGGTTAGAGGAATGTTTGCTGTGCCTTCAGGGTGGGAGGGCTGGCAGGGGATGGAGAGGGGGTGAGGCCTTTCCCATTCCCATTGTGTGCATTTCCCATGATGGACATGGCAATTATCCAGCAAAATCAGGGAAACTTGCCCTATCCAAAGCTCCCCAGCTGGAAAGCAGGAACACCCCCCCTGCTCACTCCTTTCCCTCCCCTGAGCGAGCTCTTCCCAAATCCTGCTCCGAGTGGCTTCCCACAGGTTTCACAGCCCTTTCCAGAGGATATCGATGCTCAGAGCAGCTCTGCATTTACCTCCTGCCTTCCCCTGTTTATCGGAAAAGGGGAAAATCCGTCCCTGGAGCTGGAGTTTGCTCTTCCCTCCATGTCTGATTTGGGAGAGGGAATTTCCCGGAGCTTGGCTGCATCCTGGGAGTGACTCCCTGTCCCAGCACTGCCCATTTTGAGTGGTAAGTGACCACTCTGGAGAGAGGCCAAACCTCAGGTGGGATAGTGCCCTCAAAGCCACCCTTTCCCAAGGCAAATCCCAGGGTTTTTCACCAGGACGGGCAGGTTCTGCCTGGCTGTGCCTCCATTCCAAGTGACAGATGGCTGGGGATGAGCTCCCTCTCCAGATGTTGATTTTCTGGCCAGCTGTAAATAACACCCAGGGCATTGTCTGCCCGCAGAGCCCATCAGCTCTGCCCTTGCTGGGGGGCACAGAGTTAAAAGGAAGGGAACTCACCAGGAGGGAAATGCGGGAATCTGCCTGGCCCTGCTTATTCCATGTGTTCCTTGGCCAGAGAGATGCTGGGATCATCCTGGTGCCAGATGTGCCCCTGGGTACCAGCTCCACCTGGCCCAGCCTTTCAAAGTCGATGGAGTTGGATTTTCTTGGTGTTTTTTGTTTAGCAAAACCAGGGCTAAAATAAAGAAATCCTGTTTGGGATGGTGGGAATAAGGTGAGCTGGAGAGGATCCTGGCATTTGATGCTCTCACCTGTCTCCAGTGGGAATGACCCAGCTCAGGGATGCGGTTTGAGCTGTTTCTCCCAGAATTTTGGGGACATGGCCCATCCCTGTCCCCCAAGCCACCAAGAGTTTGCACCTTTCCATGTTGTGAATTCAGTTCTCCAGCAAATCTCCTTTTGGCCACTCCAAGGCAAGGCACGGGACACAAGGACACAGCCTGGGATACTTTTCTTTCCCTTCCTACAATTAAAAAATGGAATTTCAGCGTAAAATGACAAAGGATTCCTGGGTGAATTTGTAACTCCAAAAATATAAAGGTAGGGAAGGCTCTGGCCCAGGTGCCTGGAGCAACGAGCTAAATGGAAACGGGCTCCAGCCCCGTCTCCATGAATCTGGGAGACCTAGTGCATCCCATGTCCCATCTGGGCCACAGGCTCCCCACGAGCTCTCCCAGCTGCCTTGGGAATGATTTCCCCCAAAACGTG
Organism: Edolisoma coerulescens; assembly: GCA_013397115.1. Taxonomy (NCBI): domain Eukaryota; kingdom Metazoa; phylum Chordata; class Aves; order Passeriformes; family Campephagidae; genus Edolisoma; species Edolisoma coerulescens. The sequence goes on from VWZW01007465.1 coordinate 334,742, forward strand.
ACATTTCCTGCTGTAAAACTACAGGGAAACTTGGATTTGGCCTTTTGACCACATTTTCCACGCTTCCCTGTAATTTGCTTTCTTGGGCAGCAACAAACGCATCGAGGGGATTTTACTCCAGGATTAAAGGGTTTGAGGGGTTTTTTCCCTTGATTCTCTAGAAACGTGACTTCCAGAGCCATTTTTCCAGAGCTGGCCATCACCATTCCCTCCATCCCGTGCCATCCCAGCCTTTCCCAACCTCCCCTCCCGCTGCTGGGAGCTTTCCTGCTCCTCCTCCTGGTGCTCGGGGGTGATCCCTCCATCCATCCATCCACCCTGCCGTCCCCAAATCTCCATCTGGAGCCGGGCAGTCTGGCTCTCTCTTGGCCATGCACAGCACCTGCTCCGTGTCTGGCTGTGCAGAGCCCGAGCAGACGTTCGGGGCTGCATTACATCATGTCAGAGGTCACATTAAGCAGCTTTTTTTTCCCCTTGATTAAGAATTCCAGCGATGGTTGGAGGTGGGGAACAGAGGGGAAAGCAGACGGAAGGAGAGGGCTGGGAAAAACGCCCGCGCCGAGCAGGTAAATGGGAATTTATCCACAGACAGCTAATTGGTGTGGCTAATATCGCACCCCCTGAGGAGCAGCGCGGTGTTGCTGCCTGCACAAATCACTCCCCGCGAGCCTGGTGCAATAACAAGGGAGCCGGGAGAGCTGTGGGAAGAGCCAGGCTGGAATTAGGAGCGGGTTTTTAGCGGGGCGGTAAACGCCAGATAGGGAAAATAACAAACAGGTTGTTAATTGCTGCCAGCTCCCCGTTCCCTCAGGGCGATGTCTAGACAGAGGCTGGCTCCGGGCTGCGCTCATCCCGAGCCTCTGGAGAGGGGCTGGATGCGGGATGCGGTGCCCGGCGGAGCCCCTGGAATGGGGAAGGGAGGCAGGATGGGCACTGCAGCTGTGCCCTAAATCAGAGAGGCTCCCGCAGAGGTGGGAAGCAGACAGTCTGCAGTGGTTATTAATAATTCAGTCCCGATTTGTCCCATCTAGGAGAGCTCAAAGCCCAGCCAAGCCTCCCGTCCTGGCTGCCCGGAGCAGGCAGAGCCTCCCGGGGCTGTTGCAGCGATCGATCCCACACTGGCAGGGATCTGGGAGCTGGGATCGCCTCTCCCGCCCCATCCCGGAGCGATCCCATATCCCTGGGAGAGGGTTCCATCAGCGTCCCCCTCTCCCAGGGCTCCGGGGCTGGCGACTGGCATCGATCACTGGGGGACTTGGTGTTCCTCGGTGGATGCAATCAGGGCTGGATCCTGCTCCCGCTGTGCCAGAGGGATTGGAAAACAACCCCTGTGGATCCACACAGCCGCGGGATTCACGCTGGGGAGGCTGGACTGAAATCTCCTTCGCCTCACCTCATCCGGCCTCATGCCAGCCTGGCTTTTCCACATGGGGAGGCTGGACTGGAAATCTCCTTTTCCTCCTCCATCCAGCTACCCCTTCCCAGGACAAGGTGCATCCCAAGGCTTTCCCGACCCCGGGGTTTGGATGAGTGAGTCTTGAATGCCCTGCAAATGCTCTCTCTGAATTTTTCCTGAAGTATTTCCTTGCAGCTGGCATGTGTTTTAATTGAATTTTGCCATTTGAAAAATACATGAAGCTCTGTAATGGAGGGAGAGAAAACGTTCCCTCCTATAGGAAGATAAAGATGCATTTAAAGAGGAAAAAAAAAAAAACCAACCCCAAAGCTGCCTGATGAGGTATTGACCTGGAGACAAAGTGAATCCAATGGAGCCAGCCCAGCCCCTTAGGAAAACTCGAGGCTGTTCATTAGGGATGAGCTCACTGCCAGCTTAACTCCATCCTCACCACTACCAGTGAAACCTGTGGTAAATGTGCCAATTCCCAGCTTTTCCATGAAAATGGGGGTCCTTTTATGGGGTGGACAGGATTTGGGACTTGGTGCAGCCTCATGGTGCTGCTGTTGGAGTTGGGATTCCAGGAGAGCTCTGGGTGTGGGGTGGAGGAGGCCTGAGAGTCTCCATCCCTGCACAGGATCCCTGCAGGAATTTCATCCTTCCCTCTCAGGGGGTCCCTCAGCCAGGCTTTGGGTTCAGGCATCAAGGAAGTGAGAAGTTTCCTTGGAAAAGAACAGCCAGAGTGAATTTTGGGAATTTTTCCTTCCCAGAAATCTCACCCATAGAACGCTTTTAAACATTCCCGATAGTGTGGATTCCTCCCTGTGTTCAGCACGGAGCTCCCTGTGACCCCAAACATGAGTTTGCTCGGAATCTGCTGCCTGGTTTTTATTGGAATATGTTTTCCATACAAAAACACAGGAAAAATAGGAATAAGTGTGGCAAGTCCCTCCCCTGGATGGATTCAAACAATGGAAGGAGAAGGACTCACCGGTGATCCGGGTTTCTCCTGGCTCCAGGTGCCATCCTGGCAATTCCAGGTGTCACATTTACAGCTCGGAAACCTTTCTGGGCTTCTATAAACTTGCTCTAATTTCCAGCCTAATTTTAAAGCACTTTGTCCCACTTGTTCTCCTGCCAAAGCATTCCCGGAGCCAAAACACCTCTCAAGCCTCACCTGGTTTGAATTTTGCTTCCTTCCTTCCTTCCTGAATCCCTGAGGATTTTGCTGGGAGTTCACCTCTTTTGGGCTAAACCAGCCCCCAGCTCTGGGTTTGCAGCAGAACCCTTGGATCCACTCCTTGCTCACTCCAAGCCAGCCCGGAGTCGCTGCTGGAATTCCTAAAAAGCCAAGTTCTTCCCTGCAAATCAGTTGACTCCAGCTTCTTATAGATTAGCTGGAGCTGATAAACTTGGCATTAGGAAGCAGGCCCAGGTATTATCCCTTCCCCTGCCAGCTCCGGCCAAATCGCAGGAGATCTGCAAAGATTTCCGGGAATCTGGTTGGTTGGGATTTTTCCCTGCCTCCTGCCAGCTCCTCTTGCCAGTTTGACCACTTGCCCGCTCATCCTCTGAGAAGAGTGAGTCAGCTTGGCAAAAAAATTAATAAATAAAATATTCCAGGCCAGCCCCAGCAGGGACTCTCTGCCCCGAGACCCAAAATGGGGGCTCAAAAGCCACAAACCATCCCAGCCTTTCCCCCCTCTGGCTCTTCCCAATCCTAATCTTTGCCTCAACACCCTCCTCCAGTTCAATTTGGATAGTGAAGTGCACTAAAATCCTGGAATCATGGAATGGTTTGGATTGGAAGGACCTTAAAGCCCATCCCATTCCACAGGCAGGGACACCTTCCACTATCCCAGGTTCCTGGATTCATCCCAGCTGGAGGAGGAGGCTGGGGATGCTCAGAAGTGGGAGCAATTAAACAGCTCCTCTTGCATCACTCTTCCCTCCATCCCATCGTGAGCCCACAGGAACAGGATGATCTTTAAGGTCCCTTCCAGCCCAAAGCATCCCATAATTCTGTTTTATGGGGAAGGCTCCAGCCTTATTTTCACCGTGGTCTCCAGTTTGGCATCTCCATCCCGGAAAAAATTCATGGCAGCACTCAGGGCAGGCGGAGCAGAGTGATGAGATCAGGCCCTGCCCATGTGTCAGGGAGGATAAAACCCCATTTTTCCTGGGAAATAAACTCCAGGCAATTAAGTGGGAATTGAGATTTAGCGCACGCCACGAGCAGCAGGCGTGGAGAAAGGAGCCAGCTGGTGAATTTAGGATGTGACAAAGTCATGCGAGCACTAACTGGATTACTGGCATTTATTTGGGAATACTTGTGGATTTTATTATGCAACGTATGGATCTCCATAATTCTGCTTTTCACTCCTCCCAGCGTCTCAGGGAGCTTTACAAACAATTAATCAGCGGCATTCCGTGCGCTCCAGGGAATCCAGTGTGTCCCCTCTGCTCCGGGGAATCCAGTGTGTCCCCTCTGCTCCGGGGAATCCAGTGT
>VWZW01007465.1:342264-395686 GCA_013397115.1 Edolisoma coerulescens
GCTGGTCCAGCCCGGCCCTGCCCCGGTGCTCTCCTCGCCCTGGCACTGAGGCTGCAGGGGCTGCCGGGGGCATCCCATGGTCAGCACCGTGGGCCAGACGGGCTTTGGGGGCTGGATGCAGCCCGAGCCAGGGCACATCCGCAGCCAGGGGCACTCCGCGATGGCCGAGCATCCCCCNCTTCCCTCTGCCGTGCAAATCAGTCACTGGAAAATCCACAAGAGGTTTGCCTGGTGGCAAACCCACCCTTCCTTCCTTCCTNTCCCCGCCTGCTGGAGGAGGCTCAGCCTTGTTCCAAACCCCCCTCATCCCTCCTCCTGCCGATGCCAAATTTGTCCATGGCAGATCTGAGCCTTCTCGCAGGGCTGCGAGCTCCCAGGGGCTTCTCCAGCGCTGAGATGTTCCTCATCTCCATTTCCTCCTGCCAGGAGACTTTGCTGGTTTAAATCACCTCTTGGAAAGATATTTTTTAGGTAATACATTTTTTACTACCTCCTGGACGGGGCCGTGGTGCTTCGCTCGTGCTGGGGTTTGTGTGGATGGAGCTCTGTCTGGGGGGGTTGTGTGAGCCACGAGAGGGGAGGGGAGGGCAGGCAGCTCCACTTAGAGCGCATTAAAAAACCAACAGAGCATCCCAGATGTGCCGGGAAACCGGGAAGCGCCTGCGGAGCGACTCGGGCACGTAATGGGTGCGAGTGGCTGTGCCACCCACAGACCCCCGCGACCTCCGGCTGGAAACGGGCGGGGAGGGCTGGAAAGGGGATGCGGGGAGCTGCCACCACCCTCAAGGCATTGCAGGGGCTCTGCGTGCCCACCTTGCACAGGATCGTGGGTGCTGGCTGTGCCCCCCTCGTTCAGGCTCCTGGGTGCTGGCTGTGCTCCCTCGCAGGGTGCTGCAGGTCCTCAGTGCCACCCCCGGCGCGCTGTGGTGGGTGCTGAGTGCCACCCACCGCTGGGTGCTGGCTGCGCTCCCTGCTCAGCACCCTGGGTGCTGGCTGCGCTCCCTGCTCAGCACCCTGGGTGCTGGGTGTGCTCCCGGCAGGGCGGTGGGTGTGGGTACCACCCACCTGGCACAGAGAGTGCCGGGGGTGCTGGATGCCCCCTCGGAGGGGTTTGTGGGTGCTGTGGGACACTCCCAGAGTCACAGCGGGGTCCGTGCCCACCTCAGCATCAGCCCTGGGCATCCCTGGGCATCCCTGCAGCTGCTGTGCCTGGAAGGGAAAGGTGGGAAAACCAAAACTATCCCAGTTCAGTATCTGCATCACCCCCTCGCCCGTGGTTTCCATCTCCATCCGCCGTGGGGATCTCCAGGTGCCCACCGTGGTTGTTCATCCCAATTCCTGGACACGGCGGGATGGGTCCCGGGCTCGGGCGGTGCTGGAGGACTGAGACCCCCGTGCCAGCAGCACAGCAGAGCCAGAGGCCGGAGCTTGGCACCGCTCCCAAACCCCGAACGCGGCTCCTCAGGGCAGCGCGGGTTTGGCTTTGAAGCCTCCGAGGCCGGGCTCGGCTGCCTCCATCCTGCTGGAAATCCAGATTTGGTGCTCTGCATCCTCCTTCGCGCTCTCACAACCGTTCTTCCAGGAACATCACGTGCTCCGGGACTAATTTTAGCTCCCGATAATTGTTGCACATCCTCGGGTGCCGAGAGCCGGCCCCGGTGCATCGGCGGAGTTCCTGCGCGAGGAAACGCCTCCATCCCTGCGGGCTCCGGGGCTGGGGGGCAGCTGTGGCCCAGCATCCCCCCAGCAGCTCCAGCCCCGGTCCTCCCAGAGCCCCAGCCCTCCGGGAATTAACCCCTGGAAAGGCAGAGTCACGGGCAGATAGGGTGGGGAAAGTTTAGGATGAGGGGGATTCAATAACGTCTTCAATAATGTGGGTGGGGCAGGGCATCACTGGGATTTCTCGTCCCTCTGCGGGGCTCTGGGAGCAGGAGCAGTGGGTGTAGCAAGGCTGTGGCGGGTTGTGGGTCTGGAGATCAGCTCGGGAGGCCTTGGAGCTGGTGGGAAGCTCACAAATCCCTGGAATTCCAGCAAAATCCCTGAACTGGGGAAGGTAAAGCCCAAAAACCAGGGACACGCCAAGCCTTGGGTGAGCCCGTTCCCACAGGTGGCTTTCCAGCTTTATCAGGTGAAGTCATTTATTCCCTCTGTGCCTCAGCTTCCCATTGGTGATCTTGGGAGGTGGCTGGGACAGGAATGCCTGGAAAACAATCCCCAAAAGTTTGTCTTTTACCCCAGAGATAGAAATTCTGCAGGAAAACAGAGGGGTGAGCTCCACCTTTCTCCTTCTCAGCAATTTCCCACCAACACTGGGATTGCTTAGGGGCCCTGGATAGATCCCAGGAGATTCAGTCTCCCACATACAAGCAGGGCAAAAATGAAGGCTGAGCTATGTGAGCACTGTCCCAAAAAACTTGAGTCTTTAGGAGACAATTTCCCATAAATTTCTTGGATAGATTTCCAAGCAGCTTTTTTACTATTTCCCTCTCATGGGGACATCCATCCCCCTGCTCCAGCATTCCCTGTCTGTATCCCAACCCTGGCAGGGGTGAAGGCACATCCCAGCAGCTCCCCAAAAAGATTTGAGACAGAAAAATCACTCAGCAGAAGTACAGAGGCCCGAGCAGGCGCTCCTGAGCGTTTATTTTTAAACGATGGCAGGAAAATTGAGCTCTCCCTTTTCAAGCCTCGTTTCTTGTCTCGCCATAGCAATCGCAATTAGATGCATTTCAGGGGCATTAGGCACTTAATATATTTATCAAATTTTTCACCTAATTTAGCATGGCTTTAGCTGGGAACGACTGGAGAGGGGAAAAGGAGAATTAAGCACTCTTAGCTCGCTTGAAATCGTGTGGTGTTTCCTCAGTGCTGAACACATTGGAGGGTTTTTGTTCTGTGTTCCTCCAGCAGCAGCAGCCACTCAGCCCCTCCTGAAGTCCCCATCCCCAGGGTGACACTGTCTGGGAAGTCTCTGGGTTGAAGGAATGAGGAGTTTCCAGTGGGATGAGGAGGATGGGGGGTGCTGGCCTCAGGTGGCCCTGAGCAGGCTCCTGCCTGAAGGCACAGCCACCCCTGTCCTTCCATCCCATCCCTGCAGGGAAATGTCCGTGTCCTGCTGGGCTGTGTGGGGCAGGAAAGCTCCTGGATATAAGGTTTGTGGGGTTTTCATTGCACATCTGCCCAGATGTGGCCATTTCCCTACGAAAAGCTGGAGGTGACATCTCCCTCCTGCACCTCACAGATGAAAACTGAGGTGGTTCCCATCCAGGAGAGGTGTGAGGAATGTGGTATGGGGTGATCCCAGTGACACCCAGGGTGATCCCAGAGACACCCAAGGTGATCCCAGTGACACCCAGGGTGATCCCAGTGGCACCCAGCACACACAGGGTGATCCCAGTGACACCCAGGGTGATCCCAGTGTGACCCAGCACACACAGGGTGATTCCAGTGACACCCAGGGTGATCCCAGTGTGACCCAACACAGCCCGGGTGGACCCAGCGCAACCCAGAGAGAACCCAGTGACACCCAGTGGCATCCAGGGTGATCCCAGTGACACTCAGGGTGATCCCAGTGTGACCCAGCACAGCTGGGGCGATCCCAGTGACACCCAGGGTGATCCCAGTGACACCCAGTGGCATCCAGGGTGATCCCAGTGTGACCCAGCACAGAGCACAGGGTGTGCCACCAGCCACATCACAGATTTCCCCTCTCATGCTTCCAGACTGGGAACTGATGGGAAATGTGGTCAGATGGATCCCAAAAAGCCATCAGAACCCTCTCCCAGCAGCTCTGCATCACTGGTGGCTTCTCCACACTTCTGGGGCTGGAAAACCATTCCCTGCTGGCTGTGCTCGTGCAGGCCAGGGCTGGGGGCAGGTTCGGTGTCACCCCGGTGCTGCCAGCAGCTGTGGCACCGCTGCCCCATCCCCCCGCGCCGTTCCCCACCACCCAACGCCGTGAAAAACCCGCGGGGCGCCCGTCAAATAGAAATAATCCCGTTGCTTTCCTCTCTCCCTTCTCTCCTCCCCGCNGCTGGAATGCCAGCGGCCGAAGCGGCAGAACTCGAGCGATGACATCGAGGTGCTGTCCACCGGGACCCCCCTGCAGCAAGAGAGCCCCGAGCTGTACCGCAAGGGCACCACCCCGTCCGACCTGACCCCCGAGGACAGCCCGCTGCAGAGCTTCCCCGCCAGCCCCGCGTCCACGCCGCCCCTCGGCCCCTCCTGCAGGAACAAGAGCGCCCACTTCTCCCGGCAGGTCTCGGTGGACGAAGAGAGGGGCGGGGAGATCCAGATGTTGCTGGAGGGGCGCGGCGGGGATTACCTGCGCCCCAACAGCTGGAGCGAAGAGAAGGTGGGCGGGAGCCGCGCTGCGAGAAGCGGGACGCTGCGCAGCGGGCAGCTGGGCTCCACCCCTGTCCCTGAAGACTACAGAGGTCGGAGCGGGGGACACAAACATTCGGCCTCCAACCACAAGCCGAGAGAGAGGTGGACAGATTCCCCAGCCACGGTTTCATGGACTTCCCACCACAGGTCCCACAACCACAGCTCAGGGAGCTCCAAGCTGCTTGAGCTGGACGAGGAGAAGATGAGCAATTACGAGATGGAGATGAAGCCCCTCATGAGGATGGATTCTTATATGCAAGAGATTCACACCCAAAAAAGACACTACAGCAAAGGGGGAGGCTGCAGGAGCGTGGCTGACGAGCACCGCGGGGAAGAGCGGGGCTTCGGGGTTCAGAGACTGAGGTCTAAGTCCCAGAACAAAGAGAATTTCAGGCCAGCTTCCTCTGCCGAGCCCACGGTGCAGAAACTGGAAAACCTGAGATTCGGGGACAAAGCTGAACCTCGGCTACTGAGGTGGGACTTAACCTTCTCCCCGCCACAGAAATCTTTACCTGTTGCACTAGAATCTGAAGAGGACAGTGGGGATGCGCTCAAATCCAGTACGGTGAGTGAAGGGATTGCCTGTGGAATTCCGGTCGGGAAGCCTGGGGCTGTTGTGGGACTGAGTGGAGTGATGGGAGGGAAATTTGGAAAGTGTGAATTATCATCTGTTCATGCCTTGAATCCCCTCTCCTCCCTTCTCCCGTCCTGCTGGAGGTTGGTGTGGGGTGTTCCCGTGGGAACAGCAGGATTTTCCCTGGAGGATGTGAGCAGCAAGTTGGAGTTTTGCAGCCCAGCCCCTGGGCCAGCAATGAAATTCCATTATTGCTGGGAATTCGGTGGGAAAGCTGCAGGAGCAGGCAAGGCATTGGTGATGCTTCCTTGGGTTCTGGCAACAGAGCTTCCTGCTGCTCCAGGAGTGTGTGGAGAACAACCCCTGGTGAGACATCCCACCCTGGGCTCCTCATTTTGGGGGAGACAAGGACGCTTTGGGCATGAAGTGGCTGCTGGGAGGGGCTGGGGTTGTTCAGGAGAGGAGACAGAGCGATCTTTAAAAGCTGCTGCGAAGTGGAAGGGAATAATCTGTTCTCCATGAACAGAATTAATGGACTTAAAGTCAAGGAGGGTGAGCCATTAACCACTGCTAATGAGGTGAGGGCTGTAATGAGTTGTGGGGGCTGGGGGAGGAGGGTGTTTAAGGCCTGGCTGGGCATCACCAGCTCAGACAGGACCTGGACAGAGCCGACCCTCCTCGGGACAAGGCTGAGCTGGGTGATTTTTGGGTTCTTTGCAGTCTTGTTTTTTGCTGATTCCCGGATTTCCCATCAGAAGCTTCCTCACTTGTTGTTCCTGTCGGTTTGGCATTGACAGGAGAGGTGATGGGGGCTGCTGGGAGCAGTGGGGAAGCCACCACCACCCCAAATTGTCCCTTGTCGAGTCAGTGCCAAACGCAGGGCAGGGCTGGAGGTGCCCCATGGGGCTGGAGGTGTCCCAGACCTACCCATGAGAAATGGAAAACCTGTCACGCTCAGGAGGTGACATTTCAGAGGAAAGGAGCTGAATCTCCCTGTCAGGGGAGCACAGGGTGGTGCCTGGTCATGGAACTGAAATGAATTTGTCAGTCAGGCCGAAAATTTGGGCAAGAGGCATCGAGGTGTGTGAGATGTGGTGACATTTGCCACGGCTGCAGCATCCCTGCTGCTCCAGGCCCTGCCAGCAGAGCCGAGGTGGAGAGAGAGGAGGGAACAGCCCAGGATGTGGGAAGGATGGATCTGCCCCAGCTTCCCTGCTGGGGCTGTGGATAAATCGCCCCCACAGCATCCCTGGAGCTCTCTGTCCCCTTATCCATGGGCTCTCTGCCTCCCTATCCATGGGCTCTCTGCCCCCTATCCATGGGCTCTCTGCCCCCTATCCCTGGAGCTCTCTGCCCCCCTATCCCTGGAGCTCTCTGCCTCCCTATCCATGGGCTCTCTGCCCCTCTATCCATGGGCTCTCTGCCTCCCTATCCATGGGCTCTCTGCCTCCCTATCCATGGGCTCTCTGCCCCCCTATCCCTGGAGCTCTCTGCCCCCTATCTATGGGCTCTCTGCCTCCCTATCCATGGGCTCTCTGCTCTCCTATCCATGGGCTCAGGCTCGGCAGCTCCCACCCAGCACTGAGGGGGAGCTGAGCACGGGGACTGCTGCTGGACTGCTCCACAGCACACATCCTGCAGCCCTGGAAAACCAGAGCCATCCAGGCTGTCCTGGCCTGCTGGCCTGGATGCCTGGGAAGCACTGGAGACATGACAGGCAGCATTAGGAGCCTGACAGGCTCCCAGAGGGGAAGAGCAGCAGCAGTAATTGCACAGACACCGACCCTGGCAAGGCCGTGGGACACGCAGATGTTCCAGCACCTTTGACAACACAACCTGGGAGACACGGGGCCCAGAGAGGGATGAAACCACAGTTTCTCCTCCCTGAGAGCCACGTGATTTTGGGGAGATCACTGGCACAAGCAGCCCTGGGCTTTCTCCCCACCCAGCCCATCAGATGTGCTCCCACCTCGGAGCTGTCACAATAAACCTCCCTCCGCATCGCTGGAGGCAAACAGCCGCCAACACATTCCTGACCATTCCCAGCGAGCCCTGGGCACTAAGGAAGGGCCCCAGCCTGCATGGAGAAGTGCATGGAAAAGCCATTAGGATGCACATCATACTTTGGAAGTGCTGGAGCTGTGGAGCAGCATGTTCAGTTTTCTCACATTCATAACCGAGGGTGGAACAGATGGCGAAGGTTTGGGAGGAAGCTAATGTAATACAGAGGAAGAGATAATATGTGGATTTAAATAACCCACAATGCCAGCAACAATTTGTTCTAGCAGGAATTGCACGGTGCTAGCAGGGTTTTGTTCCAGTGGCCTGGCAGGGAGGGGGTGGTTGGACAGGAGCAGGGGAAGGTGTAGGGGAGGAAGGGCAGGTGCAGGGATCGGTGCTCCAACCTCCTGCCCAAATCCGTGACCTCTCCTGCACCTGCCGTCAGAAGCATTCTGGACTTCAGGGAGCATGGTGAATCCCTGAGGAAGAGGAGGGGGAGGCTAAGGGGGAAGGATTTCTCCCACAGACCCCACACCCACCTCAGGGTGCGCTCGGTGAATGGGACATTCACAGGCTTGGTCCTGCAGAACCCTCTGCATCCTGCTCGAGCTCCACATTCCCCCCCAGCAAATCAAGGCTCCCCAATTCCCCCCAAAGCCCGATTTCCCACAGTGGCCTGAAATCCTCCTTCCCTGCGGCCTGGCAGGGTGTGAGCTCTGGGGCAGGGCCGGCTGTGTGCAGGCGTGTGAGAGCCCACACTGCTCCAAGCCTGCTCCAAGCCTCTTCCCTGGATCCCAGCGGTGCCAGCTGGAGGCTGCTCCCTCAAAGGGCAGCTTCCACCTCCCACCAGCTGGGCCCCCTCGGAAAGGTGCTGCCAGTGAGCGGGAAGGATGCTCGGAGCTGAGCACGGCTATTTTTGCCCTACCTGGAGTATCCCTGTGCAGAACCCAGGTCACCCTCACAGCTTAGCTTGTTTTAAAAATAATCTGCCCTAAACCAGCTCTGCACAAGCCATCCACGAGCACGGGGGGCTGGCTGTGTGCTGGAGTGCCAGCCCCAGCTTCCAGAGCCTGCATGCCTCTGGAAGTGCTGGAACGGGCTGGGGGTGCAGGTCTCACAAAAACACAGTCCAAAAAAATCACTGCTCTTGGTTCCTGTCTTGAAAACAAGCTGGGAACATGGGGCCTTGAATCCAAGCTTTTCCAAAGTGTGCACAGGGAGGGATGCAGGCTCACAGAGGAGTCAGACGTTCAGGTTGCTGGAGGAGCTGTGGGAACTTTGTTCTCCTCCACCACTTTGCCTCAGTCCTTTAAAAGAAGCTCCCAGAACCCCCCTTTGTTTGGGCTGCACATCGGGAATTGAAAAACACTCCCTGAAAAGGTCATTTCTTGAGGCCACGGCTCAATAACGTCGATGAAATTCAGCACTGCTTGGTGTTGGCTCTCAGGAGATCTGGGGGTTTCGGGGTCACTGAGCCACACAAATGCTTTAAAATGACATTTAAGGCCACCTGATCTCTCTGACCCCAGCACACACAGGACAGGCTCACCGCAGTTGTCAGCGTTGGGGCAGAGGAAAATGGGAGCCAATGTGCCAGGACCGGTGCCGGCGTTGTGGGATTAAGGGATTTATAGGAACGTCACCATCCTTCCCGGCCCTTAAAGGCCCACGAGGCACAAAGCTCAAGCCTGTGCCTGGATGCTTCACAGGTTCCTGGAGCCTTTGAGGAGAACTAAAACGGGAAAGGAAAAAAGGAACTGTGGAGAGACTGGAAAGGGAAAGAGGAGCTCTCTAAAATGCCAGCGACCCTTTTATCCACGGGCACAAAACACAGCCCGTTGCAGGGCTGGGGAGGAGAAGAAGGGAATAGATCTCCTTTCCTGCAGGTGCCGAACATCTGCCGCTCCTGCAGGGGAGGAGAAGGGCTTTGGGCACAGAGCGGGAAGGGCCGGGGCTCCGGCACGACCGGAGCCTGAATCCGCGCCTGTCCCCATTTAGCAGCGGCAATCACGAACAGGCACCGGGAGCCTTCCAGGGCCGCGCCGCCGTCTCTCCGAGGGCACCCTGGGGATGTGAGCAGGCTCGAGGTTCGGCCCTCCAAGGCTCTGTCTCCTCGCATCCCCACGGACGCGAGGGCAGCAGCCCGAGCCCGGCCCCGCCGCCCTGGCATTCCCGCACCGTCACACGGGGCCGGGGCAAATCCCAGCGCTCTTCCCGCGAACATTCCCGGGGAAAGAGCCGCAGCAGAGGCTTTAAAGGCATCTCCTTGCTGAGGGATCTCCGAGAGTCTGCCCCCTGTCCCCGGCGGGTGCCCGCGGGGGCGGCGGGGAGGGATGCCGGCAGCGCAGCCTCTCCCTCCCTCCCTCGTTGGGCAGCGAGCGGCGGAGGGGCGGATTTGCCAGCGAGATATTCCAGGCGGGTTCCGCTGTCGCTGGGGAAAGGCAGGAGCCGGCAGCCAATCTGCAGCCCGAGCAGGATCTGCCGAGCTGCCGGAGCCGGGGATGCGGGCAGGGGGCTCGGCACAGCCTCCCCAGGCGCGGGGAACGGGGGATGGAGCGCGGCACCGGCACCTCCCCGCTGGATGCTCCCTTTGCCAGCGCTGCGGGGTTATTCCTGAAGGGATTCATCTCCAGGTGGAGCGTTTATTTTAGGGAAGTTCGGCGCCTTTAGCCCTAAAGGTTGTAGAATGAGTTAAAAAAAAAAACCTGGGTGTTTTCTCCATCCCAACCAGGCACCCCCTGTTTGGGGTGCGAAGCTTCCCCGTGCATGGAGATGTTCCCATTTGGCTGCTTTTGGATGAGGGACCTGGGGACTTATTTGGCATTAAACAAGGGATTAAACCCCATGATTTATCCCTGTGGCCTTCCAGCTTCAGCTTTTCCCATTTATTTTTTCCCCATCGGGAGCCATCCCCAGCTCTCCCAACACAGTCATCCCTGGGTTTTCCTTATTCCTCTCATCTCAACCAAACAGATTCACCCCCAATCCCAGATGGCAGCTGCATGTCCAGACAAAGAGCAGCCATAATTTCATGGGAATAAGGAGGAAGAGGAGTCCTGTTGCCATCACGCCTCTGGAATGAGGCAGGGCTGAGCATTGCTGCAGGGGTTGTCTCTTCTCAGGGCGAGTAACAATCACAAACTGTTCCTCCTCTAATCCCTTTCGTGTTCAGACAACCTGAGGTAAATGATGTTCAGAGAGAAATGGGATGTTTGAAAAGGGTCCTTTTCAAAGCCTTTTCATCTCCAGGGCCTTTGAAGTACCTGGGAGCACCTTCCTGGCTCTGCTCCCGTTGTCTGGGTTAGGGGCTTGAGCCCAATTCCATCTCATAGCTTGGAAAATTTGGGGCCAAACACCAGCTTTGGACTGCTGCTCAGAACCAAACTTTGACTGCTGGTTTTAGAATAAAAACCTTAAAAATAGAGCTCCAAACACACCGAAACAAACACCCAGAGCTCAGTCCCAGCACCTGGAAGGTGAGGATTGAACCAGGGGTGACAAACCTGTTCCCTAAGAGGCCAAAGGATACCTAAGAGGATAAACACTCATTTTTTTAGCCTTTTTTCCCCTCAGAAGCAGTTTTTTCCATCCCACCCAACTCACTTTCACTCACACGAGCACTTTTGGCATCTCCTGGGCCCTTTCCTGGAGCCACGGGAGCTGCTGCAACCCTCTGGAGGACACCAAGTGACTCCCTGATATTTCCTTTGCTAAATGCTCCTTAACCATTTCCCAGAGCCCGTTGCTGGCAATGATGTGACAATTCAGCACAAATGTCACGGAGCTGCTAAGTTTGCAGCCCTTTCTGCAGTGCTGAGGCTGGAAAATGGTGCATATCTATTTTTTTTTTTTTTTTTTCTGCTGATCCAAGTCCTTAGTAATTACACTTAATAGATCCCGGAGGGATTCCTGGGTAACCTGCACTCTGGTTTCCATGGCAGAGAGGCAGAGCTTGTACCCAGTGATAACAGATAATAATGGATCGCTAATGCTTAAATTAATTATGCCACAATTGCATTTGTAAACCAGCTGTCCGTCGTATTCCCAGGAAAACTCCGGAGTTGCTACACAACAGTTCCAGGATAAAAACAAACAAGGCAGAGGGGCAGGAATTACTCCACAGCTACGATCACTGTCGTTACTCCTGTGCCATGACCATGGTTTATTCCTATTTTAGTGTTTCCATGGGTTTAGGTCTAGGTTTCTGTTCTTTAAACTTGGAAGGAAAGCTTAAAAATCCTTGGAGATCCAGCCTGTTGATAGAGAGGGATCCTTTTGCCCAGCTGATATTGGGGTACATTCCCATCCTAGGCAGATGTTTGCCTTCTCCTGTGAAGGACCCCAGGGATCTTATTGCAAAAAAACTCCAATTTTCAGGAGATGAAAATTTGTCAGGAGGCAAATGTGTCCAGGAGGTGCCTGCCCATGGCAGGGGGTTGGAATGAGATGATCCTTAAGGTCCCTTCCGACCCAAACCATTCCATGATTCCACGGGAGGCCAAAGATGAGACAAGGCCCCACCAAACTCCTAAAGCATCACTCAAAGCTGCAAACCAAGGGCTGCCTCTCCTCTTTCCAGAGGCTCCTGTAGGAGGGATGGAACACGGTGGGAAGGGTTTAAAAGCCACTGGCTCTAAACCGCTGCCTGTAGCTGCAGCAAAAGGGAGCTCAGTGCCCTGCAGCCAGGCTGGGCTCAGCAAAGCCTCTCTTGCACAGCTCAGCCCCAGCACTGATTCACCTCCTGCCCGGGCATGCAGCAGGAATGATGCTCGGTGCTGCCACATCTCCCAGGCCATCCCTGCCATGGGAGGGGAGAAGGGCAAACATTCCCTCTGAGCAGAGGGGAAGGCACCGAGACCTCCCAGCACAGAAATCAGCCAGATATAAGCCAGACATAAGCAGCAGGATCTGTAATTTGAGCTAAACCAGAAGCTTTGGAGTGGCAAAGCTGCTCATCCAGCAGCAGCTGCCATTCCCTGCCATTCCCACCTGCACAGCCCTGGCTGGGGCAGCACAGGGAAGAGGGGGTTCAAAAGAGGGAGCTGTGAAAAGGAAGCAGAATTTGTGAGGGGTCAGCTGGATTTGAGCTGTTTGGTTTGCAGAGCTGCCAGCCCTCCCTGGTCATCCCATTCCTGGGCTGCTCTGGCTGGCAAACGTGGAGATCCCACGCCTGAGGTGGCAAAGGAAGGATTTTCTCCTGCCCCTGCCCTGCTCAGGGGATGCAGGATGCAAACAGGCCCAGCCTGAGCCAGGGAGCTGAGCCGAGCAGAGCCTCCGTGCACGAGAATCCAGGGGCTGCCGATGCCAGCGGGGCTTGGATCCCCCATTTTTCCAGCTGAGGGCACACCTTGGATGTCCTGTGTGTAAATCACAGAACCACGGGATCATTTAGGCTGGAAAATGCTCTGGAATTGAGTCCAACCATTCCCCCAGCACTGCCAAGGCCACCTCTACTCCACCTCCCCAAGTGCCACATGCACCCGGCTCCAGGGATCCGCTGCCCTGGGTGGAGGATTTTTCCCAAATATCCAATCTGAACCTCCCTGGTACAGCTGGAAGCTGATTCCTCTTGTCCAGTTGCTTTTTCCTGGGAGAAGTGACCACTGAAGGCTGTGCTCCCTGCCTGGACACATCCCACCAAAGGGCTGCACCTCGGTCAGGCCAGTGGGTGCATCCCAAAGTGAGGGAACAGGGAATTGGAGCGATTAGCAGCGTGAGCAGAGCAGGGACAGCTCTGGCTGGCTCCTGGAAGGGTAAAGACGGTTTTCAGGGAATAAATGGGGTCCTGGAAGGGTAAA
Organism: Edolisoma coerulescens; assembly: GCA_013397115.1. NCBI lineage: Eukaryota > Metazoa > Chordata > Aves > Passeriformes > Campephagidae > Edolisoma > Edolisoma coerulescens. The sequence goes on from VWZW01007465.1 coordinate 355,024, forward strand.
GGCAGCCCTGAAAGGTTGCTGTTTTGGCAGGGAATTAATCCACAGAGCATCCCAGGGCCGCTGGGATTGCGGCTGAGCCCTCCCTGGCTGCGGGGCGAGGGCAGGAGCGCGTTCCGTGCCTCGGCGGGGCCGTGCCAAGGCAAACAATGACACTGATAATCGCCTGCAATCTGTTATTATATTACCAGCAGCTCACAAACCCTAAAACCCAATAATCTTCTGAAATGCAGCTAATCCCTCCCAGCGCCAGCAAGGCCGGGCTTGGCACGGCCGGGCCGGGAGAGGGAAGGAGCGGCGGGCAGGGGGTGGTGGCTGCCTTTGGAAGGCTGTGCAGGGCACAGGAGGAGAGGTTTGCCGGCCGCGGATGGGCACCTGGCTCTCCGCAATCCCTGCCTTGGCTTGGCTGCCTTTGACCCTGTTGCTAAGCTACCAATACGCCTTTCCAGCAGGCTCCAGCATACTCGCTCCCACCCACTCCCAAACGCCAGCTGAATCAGGCTGCTCGGAAAAGAAACCATCCCTGGCCAGCCAGGAGCTGTTTTTTCCCCCGTTTCTTTCCCAGCAGCTCCGCAGAGCGGCCCGGGGGAAGCTCCCAAGGGGTGCCCAGCTCTGTCCCCACCCCATCCCAGCGACGTGGGGAGAGCGAGGAGGGGGACGGGAGCCTGGGGAAAAGCGTTTGGAGCACTCCAGGGATGGAGGCTGGCACGGCTTGGATGCAGCAGGAATAGCTGAGGATCCCAGCGACTCCAAGAAATAGCAACCACCCACCTGCTGCCAGCATCGCTCGCCCCGGTGCGAGCCACGCTCACACTGTGGCACCGGGGATGCTGGGTGCCAGGGATGAGGTGCCAGGGATGGATGAGGTGCAAGGGATGGATGAGGTGCCAGGGTGGATGTTTTCCTGACCGGTGTTCCGCAGAGGGACGTGGTGGAGGGTTGGCTGCAGCCCCCTGATGTTCCTGGGATGTTGATGGGGTCCCACGGGATCGTCCGGGATGGGCTCAGGGGGAAGCAATGGATGCTCCCGGAGGGATGGAGCCACTCCTGGGATGTTCAGGCCAGGCTGGGGTGGGTGTGTGCACGGGGCAGCTGCACTGAGGGTTCCTGCAATGCTTTCCAGGTAAAATCCTGGAATGGTTTGGGTGGGAAGGGACCTTAAAGCTCATCCCATCCCACCCCTGCCATGGGCAGGGACACCTTCCACCATCCCAGGGTGCTCTAAGCCCTGTCCAGCTTGGCCTTGGACACTGCCAGGTATTTCCCAGGAGCTTCATTCGGTCCATATAAACTCAGGAGAGGTTGTTAGAGCATTCCCAAAATGTTGCCTGAACATGGATGCCGTGTGCTGGCCTGATGTCCAGGGCACCTGGAAAACAGCTGTGTTCGTTGGGAAATGTCCCGTGGACGCTGCTCCAAACCATCCCCAAACCACTCTATGATCCAATATAATCTGCTTTTTTTAGTTTTTCTTCCTTTTCATTGACCACCTGGTAAATAACCAATTTTAGTTATGTTTTTATGGCCAGAATTCCTATGGGAGTGACATGGGATGATCCATGATCCATTTCAGTCAGGGGGTGCAGCCAAGTGGCAGCTTAAAAAAAATCCTCCAAGGGTTCCTGGGCACTTTGGGAGGTGTACATTGGGATCTGCTCATGCCCAGAGCTCCCTGCAGAATTCCAAGGATCCATCTAACTCCTGTCCTTCTCTTTCTCTTGCAGGGTTCAGCTCCCATCTTGGTAGTCATGGTGATCTTACTAAATATTGGAGTCGCCATTTTGTTTATTAACTTTTTCATCTAATTCAAGACTGTCTTGTTTGCAAAAATAACAGTTACATGTATGAATGGGGGAAAACAAAAAACCAACAAAAAAAACCAACAAAACAAAACAAAACAAAAAAACCAGAACCAAACAACAACAAAAACCAACAAAGGGAAAAATCATAACCCGAACTGTCCTCTGACAATTTCCAAGTCTTTTCACAGAAGAACAACAAATGATCGAGTCTCACTCACAGTTTGCCTTTTTTCCTGGGTAATGTTTTTTGGATTTTAGCCAAAATTCTTTGCTTGTATAACACTATGCTGTGTGGCATGGCAAAATGCTATCAACACTCTGCCCCCCCAACACTGGGAAGGATGAGAAGGAATCCCACCAAAAGAAAAACCTCGTTTCCCTTCCCCTCACCCCCCCCCCAAAAAAAAATTGTCTTTGTAACAACAGCAATGAACCCCAAAATGGTGATGAGACGAGGGGACCATGGGGAGAGTTTGGGTGGAGTGGGGATGCATTCTGGGATGCTCCAGGGTGAGTTTCCCAGGGAAATCCATAACAGCTTTAGTGATAAATGGGAGGGAAAAGCAAAATCGGGCTTTTCTCCCTTTGGAAATGGAGGAATGCTGCTGTAAGGAGGAGGAGAGAAGGAGCACGGGGAAGGAATGAACCCTGTCTGGATGGGAAAATGGGAGAACAGGCCCCATTTTGATCCTTGTTTTTAAAACCAAAATTGGCTTTTTTGCAAAATCCCTTGGGGCAGGGGGGGACTCGGGAACACGAGGTGTGAGCAGCAGCCCCACCACCCTCCTGCCTTCACTCCTCCTCCCCAGGCTGCTCCTCACCCGTGGCAAGGCTGGAAAACCACCCAGAGCTACTTTTAATTCCCAGCCAATTTCTCCTGGCTACAAATGTGTACCTGGATTCCCCAAAAAAACCTCGGAGACACCTCCAGCAGCACGGATGGAGTGGCTGAAGGTGCTGTGCTGGTGAGGAGCATCCCAGCCCACCCCAAAAGGGAGCAGGGTGGGGAGGGCCAGGGGACAGAGGGCTCAATTCCAATCCACTGAGGACGACAATAAAACCAAACCAAGCAAAAATCCAACTGTTTTCCTGGGGAGGAGCACCTGGAGCATGTCCCAGAGAGGAGGGAGAGGGTGGTGGGTTTGTCTCTTACATCTTGCTGTGGACTGTTTCAGACATCATGCTTGGGCTCTGAGCATGTAGTATTTTGCACTTTGTAATGCAGGATGTATATTCCAGCTTCCAACATGTCCCTGTATTAAAAAAAAAAACAAAAAAAAGAAAAAAAAAGGAAAAAAAAAGAAAAAAAAAAGAAAATCAAACCAAACATCATTGGCAATGGCAGCCTCTAAGGATGTATTTTCTTTTCTTTTTTTTTTTTTTTATGTCACTTAATTTGTTCGTTTCTACCATCTTTGTACTATGCCTGCCTTGATTTTGTCCCCTCCCCGTCCCCACGGATAATCTGCATACTCATTAAAGATGCCGTATCCCTGTTCTGAGCTGTCCTGGTCCGATCACACAGCGTGCTCTCAGCTCCAGTCCTTGGAAGGGGCTTTCCCAAAACTCCCGTTCCCTCCCCACGGTGCTCCAGCAGCACCAGCTCCAACGGCTCCTTTGGGATTTGGCAGGGCCAGGGACCAAATCCCACCCTCAGTGTCCCCCCCCTGCAGCTCCAGCAGCAGGAGAAGGGTGCAGGAGGGTGGCAGCTCCCGAGGAGGGGGGTGAGACCCTCGCAGGAGATTTTGGGGGTGGGGAAGGAGGGAAGAGCCCTCCTCGACATTCACATCCAGAGTTGTTGGATACAGCCCGGACTCGTGGACTCAGCTTTGCTTTGCTTCTGTTTTAGCTGTTTCTCTGCTACCTTTTCAGCAGATTTCTTATTACACTGCACTGGATTGCTATATTTTTAACCAGAAATAAACTAAGGATTAGAGCATGTGCCAGTTAAACTCAGTTCTTTTCCTTACATGGTCTGATTCCCTCCTGTCGCAGTTTTGCTTCCTCTTTTCCTTCCTTTCCCTTTCCAGGCACAGGGCTATGGGTGGACAGGGGAAAGGATAATTTTGAAATTCCATTTTGCACAGTAACTGTCCATCATCTTCCCACCTCTTCCTATTTTTTGTGTTGTTTTGGATTTTCCTTTTGGCTCCTTAGTCATCATTTTTTTTTTCCTCCCCTCTTCAGCGGTTGCTGCACACTTGAAATGAACCAAAAAAACACATATTGGGATGGCAGCCTTGGGAATTCACCCCTGGGGTTTGGAATTCTGCTTTCACTCTTTGGAAAGACTCTCGAGGACTTTTCTTTTGGTGCATGACACAAAGGGCCTGTCAGGAGCAGGTTAAACAGAGCCCTGCAGACACAGATATTTAGATATCTGTCAACCAGCACCAAAATGCCTCTTGTTATCCATCAAATAAAAGGACTGGTGGTTTCCTGACTGGATTTTTCCCACTGGTGCCTGCCTAGTTATTCCTGCTTTTGCCCCTGGACCAGCACAAATCCAGCTTGGATTTCCCAGCTCTCTGTTCCACTCAGTCAAGCTGAGTTTTGCTCGGTAGGAAAGACAGCCACAGACTAATATTAATTGGCTCCCAACCCACATGGTCCAAAATAATGACTCCTTTCTTAATCCCGGGGACTTGAGCAATTTGTCTCAGTCCTGAGCTTTTCACATTTACCCAAGGCCAGAAATATTCCCGAGAAGTAGCCCGGAGAGGGAGGTAATTCAGTGTATTTCCCTGCCTTATGAGCCTGGCTCCTGCAGATCTACCTAAGGCCCATTAAAATGCCCATCAAGGTGGGCCATAAATCCATGGAAATTATCCAGCCCTGCTGCTTTATGTCCAGGCTGGCAGAGGCACTCAGACAGCTGAAGGTTTGGATCATTTTTTAGGCTGCAATGGAATTTTTACGTTCTGACAGCACGAGGAGGGGCTGGGACAGCAGAGCCATTGGGAAGGGGGAATTTGGGAAGGGAGATGTGGATCCCACCTGTGTGAGAGGGGCTGGGACAGCAGAGCCATTGGGAAGGGGGAATTTGGGAAGGGAGATGTGGATCCCACCTGTGTGAGACGGCTGCTCCAGCACTGCATCCTTGGGAAAAGCAAGAAGGAAGGAAGACAAATGCCCTGTGCCACGTCAGCTTCTCCCCAGCCCATCTGGTGTCTGGGTTGTTGTACCCAAGACCCAGATTCCAGCACTCTCCAGGGCCTGAGCTTCCAGAGATCCCGAGCTGTGGCAGCATCTCTGCCAGGAAGTGCTGCCGGGAAAACACAGCCAGACTGCAACAGAAGGGGAGGAGCGACAGGAGAAACAGGGTGGGATCGATGGTGAAGGGCTTAATTGAGACCTAAGGACTAATTACACATCCTGGCAGCTTTGGCAAGGCAAGGCAGGACGGGAAGTGGGGATTTTTGGAAGCTGGCACACAGAGAGGATGGCTCCAGAGGGTTGTGCTAAGGCAGGATGGGATGGGATAGGATCTCCTGAGCTGGGGCCTGGGGGTTTGCACGAACAGAATCCTGGCAGCTTTTCCTGGTTTAGGGAACAGCTCAGCTCCTTGCACAGCTCCTGAATGACTGCATCACTTTTAGGATCACTGAGTCATGGAATGGGTTGGAAGGGACCTTAAAGCTCATCCCTTCCTACCCCTGCCATGGGCACCTGCCACTATCCCAGGGTGCTCCAAGCCCCGTCCAGCCTGGCCTTGGACACTGCCAGGGATGGGGCAGCCACAGCTGCTCTGGGTACCCTGTGCCAGGGCCTCCCCTCCCAGGGAGTGGCAAATCCCCCAAAACTTTGCACAGAAAGATGTGGACTCCCCCAGGTGAGAGGACAACAGGGTGAGTGACTGAGCAAGCACCAGGGATTCCTTCCCGGATCATCAATAAACGCTTTGTTTTCTCCTCTCCCAGATCATCAGTAAATGCTGTTTTCTCCTCTCCCAGGTTATCAATAAATGGTTTGTTTTCACCTCTCACCTGTTATTTCGTGGGGAAGGTCCCTCCCTGCCAGACATGTTTTTATCTCACCAATTAAAGCTCCCTGTCAGCTCTATTTAATCTTTGTTCCGTCCTAATTAACCTGGCGGATCCCAGCCCTGCTCTCGCCAGAGCTGCATCCCTGGGGATGGCCCTGCCAGAGGAATACCCAGGGCACCTGGAATTCCCTGCACAAGGACAGCCAGTCCTGGTGGCACCTCAAGGCATCACTTGGTTGCTGCAGCACCCACTTGGATCCCATCTGTTGTCCCCAAGGACACAGCACTGCTCTGGTGGGAAGGAAGAGATGCCTCGAGGAGAAGGGCTGAAACTGGGGAAAAACAAATCCTTGGATCAGCCCACTCCTTCCTGGCCTCAGCAAGGTCTGCAGGCAGGAATTTCACTGGTCATGAAGGGTTCACTTGCAGGACAACTGGGCCAATAGGAGGAAAGCTGAACTGGGAGATTCCACAATGGCAAAACTGCAGTGAACACGGAAAAGGAAGAGGTTCCTGTGATGTGCATCTCACAGGTAAGGCAGGAAAAAATTCCCAGGTTTTTCCAGGCATCTCAGAGCTGCTGGTGCACTTTACAACCACTGCCTGCAGATCTCACAGCAGGAACTGCAATCCTTCTTCCACACAAGGAGAAAAGCTGGGATGGGATTGAGTGAGCAAAACAAGATGATGTAACCAAGCCAGTTTATTGTAGGAACCCTTGGAGACATTCCCAGCCCCAGCCAGGAATTTGGGACCAGTGAACCACTGCCATGTGCACAGTTTGTCTGGACACACCCCAAACAACTTTGGAACAACAAAGTTGGTGTTGCACAGCCCAACCTCAGCAGAACAAATGCCTGGACAGCAATCCTGTTCCTCAGGACCCTCCCACAGCATTCCCAGGAGTAACAGCATATCCAGAGCATCCATCCAGGACGGTCAGCCCAGAGGCCCGCGGAGCTGGGAAAGGCTGGAGTGCCAGGCTGGACATCAGGCTGAGTTCAGCTGACCACTGCTCCCAACACGTTCCTGCAGTCCTGGAGCAGCCTCAGGACATCTACACGGGATCTTCATAGAAGGTCTTGGCCATGGCATGAGCCACCTTGAGCACCTTCTTGTCCTTGGCCTCGGGGCCCATGTGGCTGCGGGCCAGCCCGAGCCAGTACCGCTCTGTCCTGGCCAGGTACTGGGCCTGGGCCTCCCCAGGCTGCACAGATGGGTGCTGCTGCTCCCCTGGGCAAAGAGAGGGACAGAGAGAGGTCACACACAGCCCACCAGGGCCACGGGGGGCTGAAGGTAACAGCCTGAGAATCTACCAGCAACCAGGAGAATTCCTCTTGTATCCCAAGAGAAATGCACCAGGAAAGTTCTGCTTCTGCTGGAAAACCCACCTGGGATGCCAGGGAGACTTTCCAGGCTGGCAGCAGAACCAGGCACTGCACTAAACCCCCCCTTAGATCAGTAAAGAGACAGCACTCATCAGTAATTACCTTCCTCATCTTCACTCTCCTCTTCAGAGCTCTCCTCTTCCTCCTCCCCTCCCTCTGCACCTTCCACATCATCCTCCTCCTCTTCATCCGACTCCGACTCCTCCAGCCATTCCTGGATTTCTTTGAGGAGAAAGGAAAGAGAAGAGAGGTACAAAGAGGTAATTAAGGTACAAAGAGGTAATCAAGGTACTTCTTCCCCCTCTCACGTAATGCCCACGTGCTCTGCAGGACCCAAGCCCTTCACTGCCCTGAGACACTGGGGACAGGCAGGAGCATCCCCGTGGGTGGAGAGGACAAGCCTGGCACAGCAGGATTGCCAGGATGGCTCAGGCCACCACAACTCTGTTTACAGCTCTTGGGTTTCCAAGTAACAGGGCAGAGCTGACTCTCCAGTCACCCCAAAGCTCTGGACCACGCAGGTTTTTGGTAAGACACTGCATTATCACATATTCCCAAGCTTTTTCCTATCCAAGGAAAACCTCCACTCAAAGGCTCAGCAGCAGCCCTGAGGAAGCTCCACAGTTGTTTTTCTCACCGGTGCTGCTCCCTTGAAGGCAGAGGTAGAGCTGCCCCCAGCAGAGCTTACTTGGATCCATGTCCAGCAGCACCTTCCACTGGTCCATCCTGTGCAGGTCGATGCTGTGCAGGTCACTGAGGGTCACCTGGCGGTCGCCCACCTCGAACATGCCCCCGTACACGTAGAGGACCCCATGTTTCACTGCCACCATGGCACTGGAGCGTGGGCACGGCTCCACGGGCTGGCCCAGGGCTCCACCTTCCTCCTCCTCCTCCTCTTCTTCCCCCTCTGAGCCAGACCTGTCCTTGTCTTCTGCAGCTCCAGGGATCACCTGCTTGATGGTCATGATGGTGCCATCTTCTGCCACCACCTCCTTGACGATCTCCAGGGGACCTTGGGGAGGTGGCAGCTGCAGCTCCTCCTCCCCAGCAGCCTCTGCCTCAGCCTGTCTGCCACGTCTGCGCTTCCTCTTCTCTGACTTTGGGCCCTAAAAACAGGAATAAAAGGAGGTTTTGTGGGAATTGTGTGCCCCTAAGAGCAGTTCATACAAACAGCATGGACGCTGCTGGGAGGGAAGGGACAATTCCTATTTTTCATCACAATTTAAAGTCTGAAGTGATCACTGCAGCCTCTTGCTACAGCATGAGCCTCTCCCAGCCTAAAACAAGGAATAGGGAAGATCCTGGAGAATCCAGGGTGTGGAATTGCTTCCTCTGTTAAGAGAGGAGCAGCTGCCACAAGCACACAGAGGCCACTGTTCTGTGACAAGGGAAAGTAACCCACGATTCCCTGAAATCACAACAATTGCTGGGTGCTAAATTACAGCCCATTACCAGGCAGCACTCCAGGTCTTGGAAGTACTGTCTGAAAGGGCTGGAAAACAACCAGTTTGGGAAGGCAGAAACAACCATCTGAGCGGCTGTTTGCCTGTTATTATGGGATTGACTTCTCCATTTGGAGAACAAAGCCAGGAAGGGGCAGGGGGAAGAAGAAGTTGAACCAGGTTTGCACCTTCCTTGGCCTGTGAGAGTGGCTCAAACACAATCAAAGAGCTGAGCTGAGTTCTGAGGCTCTTGGAGCCAAGGTTAATATTTCATGTCTTCTGGTAGCTCATCAACACTGGGGAGAAGAGGGAGGGTTTTGATCCCAAAATCTTTTCATGGCAGCTTTTAGTGAACTACCTCATGTCAGACTCATCTGACCTGGAGAGGGCTTTCAGCAAAACACCAGAAATACGTTTTCAAGCTGCTTTGCTTCATTTTGCATTCCACAAAAAGGGGGCAGCCTGATTCCTGGAGGAGAGGGATTGTTCAGGTGCACCCTGACCTACCAGAAATACATTTTCCTCCAAAGAGAGAAAAATCCTTGCTCCATCCCCAGAAGTGTCCAAGGCCAGCCTGGAGCAACCTGGGCTCGTGGAAGGTGTCCCTGCCCATGGCAGGGGTGGAATGAGAGGATCTTTAGGGTCCCTTCCCACCCAAACCAGTCTGTGCCACTCTGTGAAAGCTCAAAGAGACAAAGCCAGGCCTAAAGGATGTGTCAGACAACGAAATGATTGTATTTAACCCCAGACCTTGAGCTGCGCAGGGAACCAGCGGTTCTTCCCCATGTCATAAAAATAAATGTCATTGAAGAAGTCCCCTTCAATGCTCTCCTCCTCCTCCTCATCGTGCACCCCCCCGAAAAGGAGGCAGCGGTTGTTGGGAGCAGCAGCCACGGAAAAGCCGGACCTGGGCGTGGGTTTCACTCCAGAGGGGCTGAGCCGACTCCACGTCCACCTCTCTGGAATGGAGAGAACAAATGTGAGCATCAGCAGAGCAGAATCCTGGCTGCTTTGTGTATTCCAAGGCCTCTCAGAATTCCAGCAAGGAAATCCATGGCCCGTTTTGGACATTCTCATGGCATCCTCAGGGTATTTTCAGAGCTTTCTGGAGCAAGGAGCCTCTTGAAAGGTGTTTGCACCTTTACTGGAGGGTGCAGTTCAGACAAGGCCTGGTCAGATGCAGCCTTCAAGCACCAAAAAACGTCCCTCAGTTATCCCATGGAGCCCTCCCACCTTCCATCAGCTCTCTCCACATCTTCTGCCACCCTGCAGCACTGCCTGACCCCCCAAAAATAAACACAGCTCATCCCAAAGAGCCCCAACCAGGCTTTACAAAAGGGCTCAGCAGCAGGACAAGATTTGTGCTCTATCCCTCTGCTTTTCTCCAATCCCTTCCACTCCGACTTCAGAGCAAATGCCTGAAATGCAGGCTGGGAGAAGCACTGCCAGGCCCTGTGCTTCGGAAGGAACTGCAATTCCAACAGGATAAAACTATAAACAGGAATAATGCAAACAGGGCCTGGAACGCAGACAGTGCTGGTGACCAACCCTCCTCCCCAAACCCCGTTCCAGACAGTCAGGTTTGGAGAAATCAATCACAATTTGAACATTTTAGAAACTCAGCTCCAAGGAAATTGTCCCATTGCCTGAGTCAAGGACAAAAAACTCTCTCTCCTAAGGAAAATGATGGAATTCCCATTCCAATCAAAGATAACCAACGACCCACACTGGATCAGTCTGTTCCAGAAGGATTGTACCCCATGGAATGGGCCCACACTGGAGCAGGGAAAGAGATGAGTGATCTCTCCCTGTCCTTATCTCAGTCCATGAGTCTCCCATTGGATTTTCTCTCCCTTCTCCAGCTGAGGAGGGAGGGATAGAGCAGCTTTGGTAGCTGCCTGCCACCACCCAGGAATACCCCACCACAGGAGAATTCTGCAGTCCCAAAGATTTTCTGCTGTGGAACAGGAAAGCACTGACCAAAATGTCCCAGAAACAGGAATCTGGAAATGTTGTTTTAATTCCCTTCCACATACAAACTGAAAAAAAAATCCCAAAAATCTCTTTTCCTGGATTTCTTCCTGAGCCGACACCGGGGCACGGAGGTTATCACTGAGAGGGGAATTTGGTTCCAGGTTTTTTTGGTGTGTTGTTCCAAGGAAGGGAAAGGATCTGCATTCCCAGGCCTGCAGTGCTCACCTTCCTCCTTGCCTGCCCCTTCAGCCTTCAGCAGGAACATATCTGTGTGCAGGGTGCCTTTGTCCACATCCTTCTTGATCCTCTGCAGGGAAGGGAAACACAGGGATGCTCAGGGAAGCAGCTTCAGTGGCCCAAACCATAGAGGGGACCCAAGTGAAAATGCAAACGCTGTGACTGGGCAAGGAGAGGCCACAGAGGGGGCTCTGGAGCATCAGGCAGCTCCAAACCACGGGATTCAAAGCAGAGATATTCCCTAAGATGTGCCACAATTCCTGCCTGAGGCAGCAGGAAGGGCTCTCCAGGCTGCAGCACAGGTTTGTGGCTGGATGGAGACTACGGGATGCAGGAATTCTGGCACCCAGAGAAGTGAAATAAATTGTCATGAGGGATTAAAAGTAACTGGTTTGCACACAAAGGAAATGGGCAGCACTGAGCAAACAGGAGAGCCAAGGTCCTGCCTTTGACTCTGCCCCAGCCAGGACCAGGTGCTCTCAAGGGACTGATTTAACTCCTGTAAAAGGCAGCAGATTCCCACTCCCCCAAAGTGGGACACGACAACTTTGAAGGGCTTGTAAGGCCCTCTGGGATTCTGCCCCTGGGTGCTGAGCAGAAGCTCTGACCTGCAAGGACCTCACGTGGTGCAGCCCAGGAGAGGCAGAGGTGACAGCCCTGCCCCACTGAGCTGGCAGCTCTGGCACTGGGGTCCCACACAGCCCTGAGCAACAGGTTCATCCTCCCAAACAGAAGCAGAACCACTCCCACCCCTACAAAAGGCAACAGCAAGACAGCAGCAAGGCAGGATGAAAGCTCAGGTGAGGCAATTAAATGCCTGATTTCCAGTGTGATTGCCCTGTAAGCCCTGGATTCCAGTGCTCACGGCAACAGCAGCATTCCAAGGCAGCTCTGTGCCACACCACTGCAGGAGGTCTGTTAATAATGGCATTATCCACCCATCCTTCATGCACAGCTCCTGCTTCCTTGGAATTCCCGTCTTCCTGGGGCCATGGCATTGCTGGGATGAGGAACTGCGCTCCCAGGATGCCAGTGGGATCCCAGCAGTGGAAGATGAGCAGCAGGGTGAGAGTCCTGCTGCACCTAGCAGGTTTTGTTGTTGCTGCAGGGCCTGGTATCCAATTCCTGGGAATGGTACTCAATTCCTAGGGAGAGGAGAGGGAAGTGTGTTCCAGGCACTGCACAACTGCACAGAGGTGAAGTGTGAGGAGCACAGAGATGGGCACTGCAGGAGAGGCAGGGAAGCAAACACAGAGAGAGCAGCTGGCTCCACAACCATCCAGGCTGTGTGGAATAACTGCACTCCTTCCTCCTGAAAAGCTCCCTGTAGTAAACACGCTGTGAGTGCAACATGACAAAGCTCCCTGGGCTCAGAAAACCCCGATGAGGTGGAGTGGGAGTCAGTTTTTGTTGTCACAGACATGCCTGCTTTCCTCAGCTCACAGACACTTCCAGCTGCTGGAGAGATCCAGCCCCTCCCAGCCAGGACACGTCTGATCTGAGCAAATCATTCCATCACTCACAAGAGGTTCCTGCTCCCCCACTGTCCCTTGTGCTTTAAAAGTTCCAGGTGTTTGTGTTCCAGCACAAAACTGGCTGGGATATCCAGTGTGGACAGCCCGTGGTTTGCCCATGCAGGTGCAGTGGGGAGTTACCAGAGCTTTACAGGTATCAGCTGAAAATTCCAACTCTGCTGACAGACAGCAAAGAAACTGAGGCAGGGAGAGCTTGGGAAGTGGAATCAGGATTCTCCACGTGCTAAAAATGTCTGATACGAGACCAACAGCAATAAAAAACATCCAAATAGCAGAAGTGTTCAGCAGGCAGAGCTACAGAGGGAACCAGTCCCACCAGACCTTACAATTCAGGCACTTCAGCCCTTCCCAGCAGAATCCACTTCAGCTTTGCAATGACTGTCACTGAAAAAAACCCCAAAACAACAACAAAATCCCCACACCCCAGCCATCTCTGGCATCCCAAAGCCCTGCCCACGTGTAACTCCAGCCCTCCCTGGCCTGTAGGCTGCACCTGCAAGGCGGAGCAGCAGCAGCTCCAGCCCCTCTGTTGCTTAGCAATGGAGAGGCCTCGGTGTTTCACAGAGCCCGAAATGCAGCTCGCTGCAGCAAGCCCCATCCCCAGCATGGGAAAGGGCTCAGGACATCTTTAGGATCAGCAGGAGAGCAAGTGTGAGCTCCTCTGGGCATTCTGAGGTCTGCTCTAGGCAGGGCTGGCAGCACCCACAACATCCCCTTCTGCAGGAGATCACAGAAATTGTCTTTATCATCTCCAGGCTGCTGATGGAACAGGAGCACACAGACACCACTGTGCTAAGAATCCTGCTTTTTAAAATATCAGGCACCAGCATCTCATGGCAGTCACACCCAGGGTTGGAAAGCTCCTTTTCTACCACTTGCAGCGTGGTTTGGTCAGGAAGATCCAGTGGCTGGCACAGCAAAGGTGTGTGGGGACCAAGGTGCTGGTCCTGGCTCTGCAGGTCCTGGAGTGCCTCAGACAGTTCACTTCATTTTTTCTGCCTCTACGTCCCCAGCCAGGAAAGAGACTTTTTTATCCAGGTCCCATGAAGGGAATTCAGCCCTGGACTGACAGATGTTACTGAAAACACACTCTCCACATCACTTCTGCAAGTTCAGGAAAACAAAGCAGGGACCAAAACTCTGTTTCTGCCTTCCCAGCTCCCTGCCCATCACAGGACAGCAGCCCTGCCATGTCACTACCCTCCTCCAGCAATGTGACAGCCAAATTCTGTCCCTCTTCAAAAATAAGAGCTATTAGGATTTTCCTTCCCTCTTCCCTTCAAGATTTCCCATGACATGTGTGATTTAGTCCTGCCTCTTCTTAAAACACTCTACATTTGATGAATGGTGCTTTGCTTGGATATTTGCCTGGTTTCAGATGGAAAAATGTCTTCATATGGCCCAGAATGTCTTCACAGCACCCCTGACTGGAGTATCTGCCTCTGTAACTGGAGACAAGGAGTAAGTCCTCTCCTGTAGCTGCCCAGCTCCAATTAAGTATTGTTTTCTCCATGTCTACCTTCTCCCAAGAGTATCCCAGGCAAACACATTTTCTTCACTTCAAAGCAAACCCAGACACTCAGCTCCACAATCAGCTCTAAGTGAAGACACAATGAGAATTAAATAGCCACACATTAACAGAATTGGGTCTCTCCTAGAGGGGCCATATCCTGCTGAATTTAATTTTCAGGAACGTGCTGAAGGTTTGTTGCTCCTAAAGGCTGCAGAGAAAATTCTGTCCAGAGCTTTGGTCAGTTTGTGCTACAACAGCAGAGCCTGTCAGGAGTGGCCCAGCAGAGAGAAGCACACAGAGCTCTCTACATGACAAAGGAAGGAGATTTTTAATATCTGTTAGAAATGTCTTGTTTTAATGGAATGTCTGTTTTGCTTTAATGGAGTGTCTGTTTTAATGGAAAAGCTGTTTTCCAAGCTGCAGAGAACTTCCCCCAGCTCTTATCCTTGCCCAGTGCCCTGCCAAAGGCTGAGGGCAGCTTTGCATTCCCCCCATCCCTTCTCCTTCATTTTTATCCGCCCACACCAACCAGAGCAGGAGTGGAACAGAACTAACTGCAAACACATATGACTTCCATATTTCCATGGGGCACTTGGGAGCCCAGCTGCTTCCAGGAGAGCTCCACACCTAGCAGAGCATGCAGACTCCTGCTTCCTTGCCACCTTCAGGAGGGAGGAAACAGGAGAGAGGAGGGAAGAGGACAAAGCCCTTCCAGGTGGGAAAGGCTCTGTGCCGTTACTGCTGTTGAATCCAACGCACATCTGATGAGGCAGAGCCCAAAGCTCGGGCCCTGAGGAGGCACAAATGCTTCTAAATATACAGAGAGACTGACTCCCTTCTCTCCCCTCTCCCTGCTTCCCTCCTTTGTTCATTTATTCCCCTCAGAAGAACAAGGCGTCCTCCTCCCCCAGCTGAAAGCGCTGCCTTTCCACGGGAGCAGCAGGATCCCGGCCCTCTGCCTGCATCCCCAACATGAAAAGCTTTTGCAGGAGCCTTCTGCTCAATGAAACACTTCCTTCCTGCTGCCCAGCACGGAGACAGGGATACATGCTCAATGAGGAATGTGCTCCAAAGAGCTCTCTGGTATAAATTCCCAGGATTAACGGAGCAAGGAGCAGAGCTGGGGGAGCTTGGTGCTTATCAAAAGTCTTTTTTGGCTTATTGAGTTTGCTCCCTCACCTCTGCCACTGATGGCACAAAATAAAAGTCTCCTGGCAACTGCTGCTTTCAACCTGCAAGTGCTGAAACACAAAGGAATACCTGAGAATGCTTTAAGTTGCCAAAAAAAAAGTCATTTCTCCCAGTTGCTTATTCCTCCCTCGGTGATATCAATTCCTTACATTGGATTAGAACAGAATTCATTTGAACCAAGATTAGTCCCTCAACCAGCAGAACTGCATGAAAAAAGCCATAATTAGAAGACGCCTGTTTTGGTTCCCAGCCTGTGCACAACATCTGACTGTGCACAAAGTGTCCCCTACCTGTTTGGAGTAGCCTCCATAGATGATGATGTTGCCCTCGGGAGTGGGAGTCATCTGACAGCCAGATCTCGGAGCAGGCCCAATCCCTGCTGGAGCCAGCTTGCTCCAGGTGAAGGAGTCCAGGTGGAAGGCATAGACATCGTTGTAGTAGATGTAATCCCTAGGGAGAGCATACGGGCACAGCACTCAGGACAGGATAAAACAGCACTTCAGAGCTCTGCCCACAGCCCTGAGACAGCACAGCTGGGATCCCACAGCATGGCAGACCCCACCGGAAAAGATGTTTCTACAAGATAAGGATCTGATAAGATTCAGAGGCCAAAAGTGCTGGGCTGAGCTTTGGCTACAAGGATGGGCAGCTACTTCAGTGCTACAATGACTTCTCCCACACCTGAAGACTTTCAGTCAAGATCCCTTGTCTTTCTAACACAAAAATCCAGTTCAGTCCCAGTCCTGCTGAGGATAATCCTCCCATTAACACCCAGATTTCTGTTACTGGTGTAACTTTGTTGCCTTTTTTAAGGAGGATTCAAACCCCCAGCCAGCCCAGCAACCCACCTTGCACTCTCATGGAAACCTCCAAAGATGATCAGCTGCCTCCTGCACGCAACCATTCGATGTCCACTCCGTCCAGAGGGGCCTCCTGGTGCCCTGAAACACAAAGAAATTCCATTTATCAGCCAAACCTCCTTTCCTGGGGGACATCACACCATTTTTATTGAAGTCATTGGCAGCTGAGCTGGCTGAGCTCAGCCTCTCCTGGAAATGGGAACCATGGGGAACGTGGTTGCCTCAATCCGTGTCTGCTTTTCTGCAGAACAGGACGTGTGCTCTTCCTGGAACTCTCGGGATTGCAGCACAGGCAATTTTATTCCTAGAGACAAACCACCCTAACAGCACCCAAAGTCTTTTCAGTGATGACTCAGGAGCTGATTCTTCAGGAGAGTTTAATGAACAGCACTTGCACAATTGCAGGGAAGACACTCCAAACGGAGATGTTTTCTCCAAGCAGCAAGAGACAAAACCTGGCTCTGACATCCCCCCTCCCTCGGTGTCTTAGGAAATCACGTACCCACAACACCTTCACTCATCCACCTGCAGTTTGGGTATGACACCAAACCAGTGAAAACACTTCATGGATTACTCAGATTTCCTCCAGAACAAAGGCATTACAGCAAAACAAGTCATCATTATCATCATTATCCTACTGAAGGAGGGCAGGGATAGATGGGATTTGGGAAGGAATCCTTCCCTGGGAGGGTGGGGAGGCCCTGGCACAGGGTGCCCAGAGAAGCTGTGGCTGCCCCTGGATCTCTGGAAGTGTCCAAGGCCAGGCTGGACGGGGCTTGGAGCAACCTGGGATGGTGGAAGGTGTCAGGGTTGGAACTGGATGAGCTTTAAGGTCCCTTCCAACCCAAACCATTCCATGACTCCGTGACTCACTCTACGATCCTACAGATTGAAAAGCAGCAACACATCCCTGCTCTGCTCTTCCAAGCTTTCCTGACCTTTCCGTTAAACGTGCTGCTTCCACTTCCAGAAACAAGCAACACCCCCTCCATCTGTCACATCCAAAAGGCTCCCGAGGAGCCAGGCAGCTGGACACCGTTCCAACATGGATTCACCTTCCTCCACGTTCACCCACAGCATCAGGTGAGAGACAACAAAAACAACTCCAAGAACTTTCAGACAAAGCCAACTTTAGGCCAAACTGGAGGGAGAACAGGGTTTGCTGTGTGTGCTCTCTGCCCCCATGGATGAATCCATCCCATTTTCCCTCGCTGAGGACGCCCTCAAAGTGCCCAGCTGGCACCACTGAGCCCAGCAAGACTCCTCCAACAGGCAGCCTTAAGGTGTGGAAGTGATTGCACAATCAGGGCCTAAATAAATAAATTGAAAACAGCAGCAAAACCTAAAGCCACAACCCCCCCGCCACACTTGGAGTGGCAGCAGGGAGCTGGGAATGTGGTGATGGATTTCTGTGGAGAGGGGAAAATGAGGGCCCTTATTCACCATGGAAAATGACAACCTCACCCCGGTGATAACGAGAAACTCCACCAGAACAGCAGCGTCTGGGGAAGACTGAATTAATATTGATTGCTTGGACTCTTTATTCTAACAGAGGGGAGGTTTTTCCAAGCATTTACTGGGTTTTTAAGTATCACCCTGCAGAACAGCACCTCTGCTATTAATTTCATCAAGCCCTGAAATCATTATTTTCTCTTGCTGTAACAAAGCTCCCGTGTCATTACTCCAAAAGATGGCACTTTTAAAAGCATCTTTTTATTTTTTTTTAAGGAGAGAATGAATTAAAACCCAACATGACCACTAAAATCCTGTTCCCAGAGAATATCTTGTGCCTTGTTTCTCAAACAGGCTTCCTCCAAGCTCAAAATCAATTCTGAGCAATAAAAGGTTTATTCACTGATGTGTTTTAATAAAGCTCCCACCAATGTAGATTTAACTCCAAGGCACAAATGGCACAGTCAGGCAGGACTGGCACTGATGCAGAACCTCATTCCCACTCCAGAAGGATCTTCCTGCAACTTTTTTCCCAACTGCAAACTCTTCCCTTTTACCTGTTTCACTGCTCCTGGTCCCAAAGAAACATTTTGGAAATGGTTTCCCAGACTTTATGATTAATGCTCTATTTCATGGGGTTGACACCAGAAAGCAGACACGTGGGAGGGAGCTGTAAATTCTCCAGACTTTTTTTAAAAATAGATTAAAAAGTCTGGCTAAGGACTGGCTCTACACATGTACAGCATGAGGCTGATCTGAGCTGCTCCATAAGGAATTTCCTTTTGCTCGTGGAGTTACTCTGGGATTTGTAGTAACAAACTAGACCTGAATTCAGCCGCCAGATTCATGAATTACTTGTCCCAGTGGCTACAGGCTGCAGGAGTTACTTCTTCACCTAGAGGATGCTCAGGTGAAGCTTGGGAATGTTCAGTAATAATAAAAGTGGGGATGAAGAGCACATCCCATCAAAGGGGCACTTCAGGACAGAGCACTTCTATCCTTCAGAGGAAGCTGAACTCAGGATTTCTGTTGTTTTACACCTTTCCCTGTGCACGCCCCAGTGTTGGGGTCATCCCCTCATGTTTGGACACTCAAGTGGAAAGTGAGAAGGGAAAACACAACTGGCACAGGGCCCAAAATCCTCAATTCCAACCCCTTGCAAAGTCAATCCACAGTCGTACACCTGGATCCTGATCTACCAAAGAACAGGCTCATTTCTGGGCTGACAATCTACTTGATTTACACCAAAACATCCTTTTCTTTAAGCACTTTCTGCCTGGTGTGCCAGGACCTGATTTTTCTGGTGAGCAAGGAGAGGCATCAATGAGACACAAGCCTGTGCTGGGCCATCCTGCTCCACAGGGACCGCTCCAGTTAAACAGACACTGGTGAAACTGGGATATTTACAGCACCACATCCCACCAAATCCCACAGGAAGTATCATCAACATTCCAGAATTTCAGTGAAGGGAGCTACACTGGCTCAAATGACAACTCCAGAGGAGGGATGTGGCAATTCCCAAGCACAAGCCCCAAGGATGCTCCCTGTCTCTCTGTGAGGGAGGGCACTGGGCCACAGAGAGCTGAGTGGGAATGTTCTGTCTAGGAAGGAATGAGGCAATTAGGTTAAAATATTGCTGCTCCAAGGCAGGGTAACAAACAGTTCATGGACTGAGGAAACCTCGTGCATCACACACAAGATAAGGTGCTTGCACTAAGTCAAAGTCAGCTGCTGGCACGGCTTCTAACGGGCTGGGATTTGCTGTGTTTGGATCATCTTTGTGCATGCAAAATGCAAGGAAACACAGCTAAATCTTGCTAAATATAGCAACTTTTAACTCTGTCAGGCTGCCTGGCACCACTGTGCTCTGTGCTAGGAGAAAATGGAGCTGCACTTCCCCAGCACAGGGAAGTTTTCACTGTTAGTCAGGGTTTTCTCTCCCCAAGTGTTTCATGGTGAAGCCCCTCACAGCACCAGGTTTGTGGCAGGAAAGGTTAGGCCAGGAAGGACAATATAAATGTCTGGAATCTGAACTGTGGGGCTGGAATAACCAGATTTTCTAGAATTTCAAGTTTAGATCACACCAGGGTCATCTTGGACAAACCAACACAACAGACCCACCTGGAATGGGGCACTTGTGATCCTTCCCGTGGGAACAGAAACGGAAACTTTGCCTCTCTTGTCCAGACATTTCTTCATGAATAATTAATTCTCTTTATTATTTGCACTAAAACGACGTCTTCTAAACCCAACTCTAGCCTGTACCCCATGTCTGTCACCTGGCATTTATTGGGGTAACACTGGCACCACACTGGATACATGGAATTATTTCTTGGCCTCTGTGAAGGCTCTTTGTGCCAGGGATGGTTCCCCACCACGATCCCAACAAATGGGAAATGCTGAAGGAAGTGAAGTGCAGCAGGTGTCATGATCAGAGTTTTAAAAGAAGCAGGAAAAAAATCCCTTGTAGAACTCAACTATCACCTCAACAATGACTCTCAGTCCACTGGGTGCCACACCAGAACTCCTCTCCGGAAAATACGAACACGAGCAGCCAAAGCGAGGAGCCAAAGGTTAAGGAAACATCAACAGAGGACTCTGGGCCAGATCCACTGAAAATATTTACACCTTCACTGCTGTCAGAAACTAGCAGAGCTTTTGGCACCTGTTTCCTCTGACAGGTCTGAATTACTGGCTTGTTTATGCCAAGGAATGTCAGGGCAGCAAATGCCAGTTACCACAGATGAAGCTGGCTCTGTGGGTAGATCCAAACTGGCTTGTCCAGTCATGTTAAAATCGGGAGATCCTTGCACTGGTCTTGGACAGCTCCCACTGCAGGAGCCCAGGAAAACAGAGCACCAGTTTTGGACATCTGGACCTGCCAGGGCTGGGAATGGAGAGCTGTTCATGATACTCCTCCCTTCAGTTAAAGAAACACCCAGGCACACCGCTGCCCCAAAAATCCCATATTAAATAAACCAGCTTTGGTCTCAACAGACTTGGAACACATCTCTCATTCCCACTTCTTTCTGGAGGTGTCTTCTCCATCCCTCTGAGGATGGGCACTTCTGTAGTTAAGGGAGAGCTGGGAAATCACAGCACTGGACCAGGAATCAAACTTGGATCACGCTGGCACAGCTCCTCACGAGGCCAACACCAAAGAATCACTGAACATCAGGGATCTCAGGGATCATCTGCTTCTAATTTCTTGGCAGAAGTACGGTGCAGACATGAGGGCCCAGCACTTACTTGATCTGCTCCCAGGTCTTGGTGGCCAAATGCAGGACCCAGAGATCCTTGTAGTGGTAGAACTGCTCCCCGTTGGGAGAGGCAAACTCCCCCCCGAAGATCCAGAGCTGCCCCCCAGCCGTGGGCACCACAGCTGCCTGCAGGAGAGGGAAGAGCTGCATCAGAGCAGGATTCCAAAGCAGGCACAGAACTTCACCACTCAAGCACACGGCTCCAAATCCCAGGCAACAACAGCAGCTCTCTGGGGCTGAAAGAAGGAGAATTTGGAATAAAAGGTACTCAGTGTTCAGCACACCTTCCCTAGAGCAAGGGAAAGCTGGCCAAGGAGCTGGGCTCTTCCCACTTCCCGTGGGAAGTTCAAAGTTTCCTGGGGAACATCTTGGGATTAGTTTAACAAAAACTGTTCGACTCTCTCTGTTCAAAACCAACCAAATAAAAGAAAGAAAACCAAAAAAACCCCCAAACACAGAAGGAAATGTGCAGCATTTGGACAAGAGGAGAGACTGTTACTGCTTTGACTGTGTCATAGCAGAAAGGGGGTTTGTTTTTTTTTTTGCACAGAGCAGCACCAAAACACGTTTGGCATGCAAGCTGCCAGTTAAAAGCAGGGAGGAGAGCAAGGCTCCACTTCATCAAAATTATCTGTGTTAGGACCAAGGAAGAAGGAAGGAATCCCAAAAAGGAAAAGCTGTGGCTGTGCAAATTTCAATTTGTGTTTTTTCCAGGGCACCCATCACAGATCAACTTTAGGATAATCTCTTTCCTCACAAGGCTTCATTCCCTGTCTGTCTCTCCCAGCAAAAAAAGATTTTTAGCCCCACACAGGACCATGCCCTGCCATAAACCAGCCCAAACATGAAATGATTAAATAAGAAAATCCAGGGTGTGCTTTCAGGCAGGATTTGTGGGAACATGAAGTTACCTAAACAAAGGGGATATGTGCCTGAATTCCATGGGCATCCAGTGCTTAAAAGCTTAAGGGGAAGGTTTATGCAACAGCCTGCTCATACTTGTGGGTGACCTTTCCAAGAGCTGGCTTGAAATTCGTGACAAAACCAAACTTCTTCCTTGAACTGCTGCCAACACCTGCTCTTAGCTCCTCTCACCTCAACTCCAGCAGTGGATTGTGTGTCAGAGAGTAGGGATGACAAATAAAACTGAAAACATGCACCTGGCACCACACAGACACATTTCTGTTTAACTCTGAGCTATGCATTACACACAAAGCCACAAGGAAGACAAACCAGACAGCTCACAAGGCTGAACTGTCCCCTGTGAAACCATAATTAATTATCAGACAGAAAACACTGCTGAAGCAGGACTCCTCAGTTTATTGTTGTTGTAATCCAGCTGCAGCTCCTGATCTGCTCCCTTTGGATTGAGCTGCTCGACAGCCACCTGCTGGCTACTGCAATGTGGCCTCTGAAATCAAGTTCTAGTTTGAACAACACAAAGCAATCCAAAAATCAAGTCAGAATCTTTCAATTCAAGGATACACAGCTCGGAGCAAGACTGGCACTTTGTAACATAACGAGGGGATATGAACCTAATTGGGGTGTTGGATCTTACCAGGGAGCTCTGGAGAGCTTTGGGATGGGTAGGAAAAGGACACTCACATCCTGTATGGCAGCTTTGGGAAGGTGCCAGTCACCCACTGGCTGCAGCAGGTAAGAAAATCTATCAGCTGGTGAGGGCCAAAGATCTGCAAGAAATACAAGTCTTTGGTCCAGTTTCTACTGTGCAGGTGTTCACATAAAGTAAACAAACCCAAATCCTTCATCCTCACAAGCAGCCAGTGGCCTGGATTTCCAGAGAGGTGGAGAAGAGCCCAAGTGCTCCCTGCTGGCAGCAGCGGCAGTGTCTGGGATGCTCATGGATGTAGGGCTGTGGCCATGAAGTGAATAATGCACTTTGCTCAAATTCCAGTTTGAAAACTCAGGGCCCTCTCTGGGATTATGGATTTGAGCTGGTCCTTGTATAATGCAGCAAAGAGAATTCATTTCTAAAGAAGAATCTCCCCCCCTAGCTCTGCTTGAGTCCTGCCAAATCAACAGATACAATCCCAAATCTTCATTCCACACAGAACACTTCCAGAGGACACCCAGGGATCAGAGCACCTCGGGCAGGCTGGGACAGGCCCCTCAGCACAAGAGCTGAAGTGACACCACTGGCAGCCCGTCATGAGAACAAAGAGAGGCAAGAAACCCTCAGGCGGTGAAAAAAAATTAAAACCCTCCTCCCAAATCATCTTTAGAACAATTCCAGCTGCTGCTCTGGCAGCCAGAGCTTTACCTGGTGAGCACAGCGCCTCGGGGGTGAGTTGGGGATCTCCAGTTTGGCCCAGCTGTTCTTCCTGATGTGGTAAATGTACAGCTCATTGTACAGGTAGGTCTGTGAGACAGGGACAGCAAACAGCAGCTCAGCTCAGCTCTGCACGGGAGAATTCGGGGTGAACATTGCAAAGCACAACCTCCTCAGCGGGCAGGGAAGGAGGACAACGAGCTCCTGCCCCACACTGGGAGTCAGCAGCTGTTCCACTGGGCTGGAATGTTCCTTCCCACACGACTGGTGGCAGCTTGAGATATGAGGATTTAAAAAGCTGGAGCTTAACACAGGTGTTCAGGTTAAAGCTGCTCAACTCCAGAGCAAAGAACAGCTGCAGGTGGTGAAAGAAGCTGAATTAGTTTAGCACATCACACAGGGTAACCCTGAGGTGGCCAAATATCACTGCCAGGCTGGAGTTTTCCAGAGCAGTTTGTCTCCAGGAGCACAACAACAACAACAACCTGCAGAAATTCAGGAACGAGAGTGTTCCTGAGTGCAATAATTTGCTGCTGCTCCCACCTCCAAGGCAGGCAATGCCTTGCCAGCAGCAAAGGTGCAGAAATATCTTGTTTTGAGAAGTGGAAGAGCTTCTTCTCTAGTTATCCCAAACGAGGGGCAGATATGGCTACAATTAAGTCTGGAGAAATTATGAAGCCCTGAAATATTGATGCTGAGACAATCATTCTGACTCCTTAATGGGTTCCAGCGTGTCTCCTTCCTGCCAGCTGCTCAGCCATGAGACAGAGCCGTGGCAGAATTAAAAGGCTATTTTGCTCTCATTCAGGGACAAATACATATTTTATGACTCTGCCTTGAATTTCCCTTCAAATGAGACTCGTGCAAATTACAGGAAAAGGAGGGAGGGGGGAGATCAAGAAGAAGAAAATGAAGTATACATTACTTTTTGGCCATTGAAATATTCACCTCCAAAAAGGATCAGCTCGTCTCTCTCGGGGTGAGCACAGAGGGAGCAGTTCAGCCTGAAAGAAAAAAGAATATGGAGAAAAAAAAAAATATGTTAAAGTCCTTAAAATCCCGAACCTTGGAGCCTTTAACTCAGGCACCAGCACCTCTGCCCTCCAGCCACAAAGGTCTCTCCATCATCTGCCAAATTACCCTGCTGTGATGTTCACCCCAGGGCTAAAAACTTCTCCAAAGAAATTAATTTCTTCCAAAACTTCCAGCAAGATGAATTGGGCCCTGTCTGAGAGCCTCTCCTATTTCAGGAGCACACGTTACTCTGTGATTTAACTCCCCCTTTGACGTGAGCTCCTGAATTTTAATGCTGGGGTGGCAGGAACAAAAATGACTTTTATGAGGGCACAGAACTCTGGGCTGTCTCCTCTTCATTTATCTGTGTCATTATTCTGCACTTGCTGCTGGTCACTGCTCTCCTCAATACCCCAAATATGTGAACCCCACTTAACAAAGTGGCTTTTACCTCATGACACATCCTTTTGCCTCTGAATTCCCTTCAGCCCTCTAGTCCCAATCCAAAACTTCCTCTTCACTTTTATTTTCCCTCAAAGCCCCGAAATCTAACTCTGCTTTGCCTCTTTTGTGCTGATGGAATGGTTAAAAAGCAGATTTTGATGCCCAGAAAAGGGGGTTTGGTCTCTTGGTAACCAGGAGGTGTTCCATAACTCCAGATACCAGGTATTTTCTTACTCCAGATATCAGCTATACCTTCCACTCTTTGGAAATAACTTTACATAAATAAATGCCATTAAAAGCATCCCCAACTGCTCTGCAAGTGGCAGACAAAGCCTCACACAAGCTCTTACCTGGGTGAGGGGGGTGGGCAGGATGACTCAATTACTTGGGTCTTTTTAGCATCCAGACTCTGGAATTCTGCTATCAGGGCTTCAAGATCCTCCTGGAAATAAAAAGCAAGACATGAGCTGCTTGACAAGCACAGGAGCACACATGAAACCAGCACTCACTCCCACAATTTCCCTCTTTTTGAAAAAAAAAAAATAACTGCCCCATTACAACTAGAAACTCTTTTATATCCAGAGAAACCTCGCGTTTCTTTATTCACTTTCAACTTCACTCAATTAAAACCAAAATCTGCCCCACAGAACTGCTGATAGACCAAAGGCAGAAGCAGGATTGCAGCAAGAGGGAGGTTCTGAGTCAGGGTCTCTCCTACAATCCCACTGCTCATCTCCGACCTTCAGGTCACCCTTCTGAACATTTCCAAATCTGATTTCCAAAGTGTGGGAATCTTGCCTCTGCAGCATGGAATCAGCTCTCCCTGCAGCCAGGACACATCTGCAGGGACACTTCCCATGCCTTTAGGTTTTGAATTAGGCCATTAACATCAGGAAAAGTCGCTGTTTTGAAGCTTAAAATACAAGCAGCCCCTCTAGGAGTGCGAGAAACAAGGATTTTCATTTGCTTTTAAGACCAGAAGAAACGGATAAAGGGGATGGAAAGCAAGAAGGACCCTTAAACTGCGTTTTCCAGTCCTTTTACACCTGCTGTCACACACAATGGATCCCGTGCCATTTAACCAAGTAACTGATTCTGCTTAGAGAATCAGGGACCTTAAAGCTCATCCCATCCCACCCCCTGCCATGGGCAGGGGCACCTTCCACTATCCCAGATTGCTCCAAGCCCCGTCCAGCCTGGCCTGGAACACTCCGAGGGATGGGGCATCCCTGGAAGTCCAAGTTCAAGGAGGTTTTGGAAAACGCTCTCAGGCACATGGTGGATTGCGGAGGTGTCTGCAATCCGGGAGCTGGAGCGGATGATCCATGTGGGTCCGCTCCAACTCAGGATATCCTACGGTTCCCTGACCCACGCTTTCCCCGGACAGCCCGGGTTCCCTTTGGATTCGCTCCTTTGCTGCCAGCCCCGTCCTCAGCCTTCCCCCCGCACCCACCGCGGCCCCGCGCCCCTCACCTCCTCCTTCTTGGCTCTACGGGACACCTTCTTCTCCATCTTCGCCGCCGTCTTCTCGGCGCCTTTCCCCTTCTTGTCGCGCTTCCCCTTCTTCCCCATGGCGGCGGGGCCGGGATACCCCGGGATTCCAGCGGGACCACACCGGGACGGGGCCGGGACACTCGGAGATCACACCGGGATCATGCCGAGCCGGGATACCCCGGGGACCACACCGGGACAGAGCGGGATACCCCGGGATTCCAACGGGACCACACCGGGCCGGGCCGGGATATCCCGGAAGACCCCGGGATGGGGCCGGGACGGGGCCGCTCCGCCCCGGCCGCTCCTTGTGCCGGGCGGCAGCGCCCTCTGCCGCGCCGGCGGACTCCTGCCCGCCGCCCGCGCTGAGGGAGCGCTGCGGGAGCTCCGCGGGCCGCGGCCGCCCCGAGCCGGCGTCAGGAGCCCCGCAGGGCCGGGGAGAGGGGTTAATGCAGCCCCGCAGAGCGGCCGGCACCGCCCACAACGCCCTGGCACAGCTTGGACACGTTGGGGTTGGTGCCCGCCCCAAGCAGAACGTGGAGCCCACAAAATGGCCCCCTCCCCTCACACAAAATGGCCCCCCCTCAGGGGAGGGCATGGCGGGGCGCAGGCTCGGGGGGAGGCTCGTGCTGGACAAAGGGACGGTGCCAGGCTCGGTTCGGCGGTGCCCAGTGACACGACAAGCAGCAATGGTCATAAACTAAACCACAACAAGTTCCAGCTCGGCGTGAGGGTGGCAGAGCCCTGGAACAGCTGCTCAGGGAGGTTATGGAATCTCCCTCTCCGGAGACATTCCAAACCCACCTGGGCGCATTCCTGTGCCACCTACTCCAGGTGGCCCTGCCTTGGGCTGGGTGATCTCCAGAGGTCCCTTCCAACCCTAAATATTCCATGATTTTCCCTGAGTGATGGGAAAGGAATAATGATGATTTACATGGTACTTAATGCAGCTGCTGAGCCCAGGGAAAAATTCCTGGGAAAACACCTACTCTGAACACCTAAGGGTGTAAATAGGGGTTGAAATCCATCTTTTAGCTGTGAGTTCATCCCACTGCGCATCAAAGTTGCCACCACGATTGTTTCTTGCAGAGCAGAAGGAATCAAATCATTCTCTTTTTCACTAAAATTCCCACAAAACCCCTCATTTCGTGGAAGCAGGGTGGATTTCACCACCCCAAACCACCGAGGATCTCCACTAAGGTACAGCTCAACGCCCACCGAGTTATCCCAACCATCCAGCATGTGCCGTGGAATTGCAGGATGGATCCTTTGCTGTGAACATCCAGTTACTCTTGAACGTGGGATCAGGGAAACACAGCCCTGGAGCACCGAGGGCAGAGCTGGGAAAGTTATTTTGAGGTTGCAGACAATGCACAGTGTGAGCAGCACTTTGTTTTTCTGTTTGTTCTGAAAACATTGTGGTTCCAGCTCGAGCTGCGGCAGCGTGTCCGTGTTTATGTGCAGGAAGGGGAGCAGAAACTGTGGAGGCACCGGGTCAAGTGAATGGGACAATTGCAATTCCCAGATGTGGGAGCTCTGCCAAGGTCCCTGACACTACAAACGGGCTCGGAAGTTTCCCTGCTGCTCCTTGGGCTTCAACCTCAAAAAGACACCAGTGTGTGTGAAAACACGTCCCCTCCTGGTGTCTACAGGTCAACAATTCCTCTGGGTCCAGATCTTCCAGCCCTTTTTAGGGGGGCTTTGGAATGAAAAAACCTGCATTTTTAGGAAATTAACCCTGAAAGTCTTCACCTGCGGAGGGAGCGAGAAGTTTTTCACTTCTGGCACACCCAGCTCCACTCACCCCTTTTTGGTGCTTCATCATTCATGGTTATTTCCGTAAGTTCAGAGATGCTCCAAGCTCAGATTGCTTTCTCAGCCCTTCATTTTCCACGTTTCTGGTGCAGTTTGGGATGTGCGGGGTCATTCGGAGCTGGCTCCCACGTGGAGCAGGACACTGCTGCTGTGAGTTCTCTGATCTCTTGAACTCCCCAGTCCAGATTCTCACGGGGGATGTGAGAAGGGAGGATGGGGGGGACAACCAAAGCTTTGTGCTTCACTTTGAAAATGCCAAGCACGACGTGAGCGTGAAACGGGGCAGGAATTCCTCAGGGATAACCACCGCCCTGCTCTGCTATTGAGGAGTTGCTGTGTCCACAATGGCTTAAGGGATGAGTCTTCCTCAAAAGGATGAGGGTAAAGACCTGAAAGCACTAACATGCCCTAAAACATCAATTTAAGACTCCCAACACTGAGTTAGGTGAGCTCTTTCCACAAGCTTCCCATCACCCAGGATGGGAAAGGCCACTCCACGTTCCCACAGTCCCACCAACATCTGCACACAGCTGGCAGACAGCTGTGGCTCCGAGCTGGGGCACACACGCACGCAGAGCTCCCACGCCCGGATGTCCCACACTCCTTTCTGTTGTGTCTCAGGTTTGGTGCCTGCTTTGTTTGGAGGAACATAAGCTGGCCTTTGGCTGTGTTTGCACATTTCGTGCTCTGAAGTCGTCCTGTGCTGTTGTCTCTGGCAGCCCCTCTCCAGCTCTGACCTATACAAAGCCCACGTGGTTCGACTTTGTTGTTTTTTTATAGTCTGGAATATGCTCATTCAACAGGATGGTAAATCCAGCTGTATCAGCAAAGTAAAGAATAACAGGCATGAAAGCCTCAGAAAAGGCTCAAAAGCTTTTTCCCACAAGTCTTCTTTGTGCTCTAACACTTGATTTATTTTTCCCTTGTTAATGCTTTCTGAAGCCAGTAGCAAGGAAGGAATTAATGCCACAGATTAAGCGGGAGGACATGCTGACAGCACAGGAACTAAATCAACCAAAAAGGCATTGCAGTGGTTGGAATTGCTGCTGTTGGAGAGTTCTGCCTCTGTCTGTATGGGAAGAGGAGGATAAAGATAAGCCCTGCAAACAGAAAGAGCTGCGGGGCTGATGGGGAATGTTTCATAGAATCATGGAATGGTTTTGTTGGAAGGGATCTTAAAAAACCATCTCATCCCACCCCCTGCTATGGGCAGGGACACCTTCCACTGTCCCAGGTTGCTCCAAGCCCCGTCCAGCCTGGCCTTGGACACTTCCAGGGATGGGGAGTCCAACCATGCTGGTGGGATGCACCACAGTGGGAATTTGGAGCACTGCCAG
Source organism: Edolisoma coerulescens (assembly GCA_013397115.1). Classification (NCBI taxonomy): domain Eukaryota; kingdom Metazoa; phylum Chordata; class Aves; order Passeriformes; family Campephagidae; genus Edolisoma; species Edolisoma coerulescens. Next base: position 384,051 of record VWZW01007465.1, read on the forward strand.
GGAACACAAACTCATGGCGAGGACACCTGGGAACACGGGGGTGTTGGAGAAGTTCAGGAGAGCCAGGGCTCCGAGTGCCCTGGGACATGTCAGGATGCCAAGGAAAAATTATTTTCTTTAACTGCTGTGAGGTAAAAACCCCAGAAAATCATGGAATTGTTAAGGTTGGAGCAGGCCTTTAAGATCATCAAAGCAGCGCCACATTCACCACTAACCATGTCCCCAAGTGCCACATCCACATGGTTTTTACACACTTCCAGATATGAGGACTCCACCACTGCCCAGGGCAGCCTGTGCCAGGGGTTGACAACCCTTTCCATGAAAAAATGTCCCCAATATCCCATCTAAACCTCCCCTGGCAAATCCTGAGGCCGTTTCCTCTCGTCCTGTCTCTGGAAGCAGCTTCATGCACAGGAAAACTTCACGCGATGAGTCAAAATAACCCTTGGTCTCCAGGCTCAGGCTGCAATTTTCCTGCTCCACACAGATAAAATGGGGAGAAATCCACCCAAAATGTGCCCTCCAGGATCTGGTGACAGCCAGAGTCGTTCATCTCCAAAGGCAAATCCAGCTGAAGGATGAAGGGATGTCCATAACCAAGGTTTACTTTTTTCAAAGTTGGGAATTGTCGGTTTTTATCCTGGCTGTGCTGACAGTCCAGCAGAGGCCCCTCAGTCCCTGCTTATGCCGGCAGCACCTGGAGCTGGATTGGGAGCAGGCAGGCAGCTGCTGCTCCATTCAAGGCTCATTTATAACCAGGAGCTGATAAAATCTCCCAGCCATTGAATTGCCTTCCTGGATTTTCTGTTTGGAAATCGGTGCTTTAATATCTCGAGAACAGAGGAAGCCAAGGAAGGCAGAGGCTTCCCTTGAGGGAAATACAAAGCGTGGCTGTAGCCAGATACACGTCCCAAGGGACATCCATCTAAATCCATCAGCAAAGTGCCAGGCTTGAGGCCAGAAATTCCCCGTGAAGCTGTGAAAGCCCTTACTTTTGCCATTCCAGCAAGATTTCCTTGAGGTTTCTGCACTTTTTGAGAGGAAAATTGGAGCAAATAAATAAGAATGTCAGAGCAAAGGAGCCTGAGTCTCCCCCCTCTCCGATCTCTGGTTTTAACTGGTTATGGATTGGGAGAAATACAGAATTCCTGGTTTGTGTAGAGCAGCTGACCCTGCCTCTGAGGGTGCTGAGGGAACGCTGACTGTGCTGGGATCCACCTTCCGTGCCAGAGCAGGGAGATTGTGGAATTATTTCAGCTGTTCACCAGGAGCAGCTGCCACTTGAGAGGGGTCTGCTCCCACTGTTACCGGCTTCCCATCTTATCCCCACCCCCAAAAGCAGCCAAATCCCGAAATTCCCTTCAGGGGAAGGCTCTGGTGACTCAGTCCCAGCACACGTGTGCGCTCACATCTCTGAGTAAGCACAGGAGGACGGGGCTCTTGGAGGAATGGCTGTTTCCGTGCTATTCCAGCCACGCTTCCACCCAAATTCCTCTGCGAGCGTCACTGCCCTCCTTTGCTTGTCCTTTATCAGACACCAGGATTGCTGCAGGGACTGGGCTTTGGTGCCATTGTTTCATCAGAGCAGCTCTGAGGGGGTATTTCGGGCGTGTCCGCGGTGTCACTGAGCTGTGACGGGATTTACCAGCCCAGAACCGGAGCTGCTCCTGATTGAAATGCTGAGCTCTGCCCAGCTCTTGTCACGTTTTCTGGGACACTGACCCCCATCAATCTGCTCCTGCCGTGTGCCAGCACCACAACGGCGATGAGAAAGCAGAAATCTTAGACTGTCTTTATGTCTGTCCTGGATCTTCATTAATTAGGCTGGTGAACCATTAATTAGGCTACCTAAGCTGCTTTAGAGATGCTTAATCTTCCCTGGGCAAGCAGGGCTCGCAATATCAGGGGTGGATCCAGCTGACACCAGCTGAAACTGCTTTTCCTTTCCCATCACCAGCCTTGTTTTGCTCTATTCTCAATTTTCTTATGAACAAGTTTTGATATTTTTCCACTCATTTATGTCCCAAGCTGACCCAGAAGCACTTCAAATACTTTGTCATTACACAGATTCCTGGCTCACCTGGAGTCAAGATTTTGTTTGTCCAGGGGCACAGTTTGGGGCTCAACCCCATATCTTTGAACCCACTTTGAAATTTCTAAAAAATAATTGGGTGAACCTGAGAGAAATAAATGAGTAAAAGGAAACCCCGGAAAATCGGGGGTGAGAAATGAGAAACGAATCCTGGCCGGTGAGGTCATATTGCTCAGAGAGCAAAGCAGCCAAAAATACCTTCAAATCCTCTTCCCTTTTGCAAAGGAGCATTTTTTTCCCCTGTATTATTCAAAGTCGGAGTCTGATGCAACCCGGGCTGGAGTGGAGTCAGGCTGCAGTGGCTGCGGAGCCCCACGAGGTGTCAGCGCCAGTGCAGCCCCGCTGCTGCTGCTGCTGCAACACCCGCCCCGGCCTTGCTCCGAGCACAGCCCTGGATGCAGGGATGCCGATGTCCCGGCTCCAGGCACAGCCCTGGATGCAGGGATGCGGATGTCCCGGCTCCGAGCACACCCTGGATTCAGGGATGCGGATGTCCCGGCTCCAGCCCTGGATTCAGGGATGTGGATGTCCTGGCTCCAGGCACAGCCCTGGATTCAGGGATGTGGATGTCCTGGCTCCAGGCACAGCCCTGGATTCAGGGATGTGGATGTCCTGGCTCCAGGCACAGCCCTGGATTCAGGGATGTGGATGTCCTGGCTCCAGGCACAGCCCTGGATTCAGGGATGTGGATGTCCTGGCTCCAGGCACAGCCCTGGATTCAGGGATGTGGATGTCCTGGCTCCAGGCACAGCCCTGGATTCAGGGATGTGGATGTCCTGGCTCCAGGCACAGCCCTGGATTCAGGGATGTGGATGTCCTGGCTCCAGGCACANGGATGTCCCGGCTCCGAGCACAGCCCTGGATGCAGGGATGCGGATGTCCCGGCTCCAGGAGGCCGGCAGGGAAGCAGCACGATGTTCTCCAGTGAGCAGAGGTTGTTGAAATGGAGAAATCCTCTGTATTTCAGTTTCTCCAGCCTCAGGAATTCCTCAGGAATTCGGTGGTGGAGAAAGTATTTCCACTATTAATCCCATGTTTTTGCTGAAGAACAAGTCCAAGCACATTCAGGGACACCTCCTCTGCCGTGAGGTGCCTGCACAGCCCACGGCTGTTTTTTGGGATACACCATCTCCAGAGCAGAGCCTGCACTGGGTGCTGCAGAGGACTGGCCACAGTTCTCAGCACTGTTTGCCCTCAGAAAGCAGATACAAATTCACTTAAAAATAACCCTAAACGCTGTATTGACATCCAGTTATCTTACAGCCAACGCTGCGTTCCCAGCCCAAACCCTTCCTCACAGGGCTCCGAACATTTTAGAGATGTTTCTCTGATGGGGAAGAAGTGCTGAGGGCAGATGAAATCAGCAGTGAGATGCAGCCAGGCTGTGGCAGGGCAAGGTTTAGTGTCCCACTGGCTTTTGTTGCAATCCAGGGGACAATGCCCTCATTCAGGTGATCTCCAGCATCAATTTTCCTCTGTCACTTCCTAAGGGAGCCTTAGGAACCTGGGCTCAGTGGCTCACCTGTGTTCAGGGGGAGTGATCTTGTGGCCGGGAGGGTGAGGAGGATTCCATATATATCACCAGAAAAAGGTTTAATTGAAACATCAGAGAAAAATGACTGAGTTCCAGCAGAGTGAGACGTGAGAAGAGACTGACTGGGGTCGCTGTGGAATTTCCAGTGCTGTGTCTAAGCCCCTGTGAGGCCGATTTCTGTCAAAGAGAGTAGGAGGGAGTCAAACTGTTGTGTGGAAGAAGTGGATCTGAAACATTCCTCCCTGTCCTCCCATGCCCAGCTTTCACAGCTGAGCAGGTAAAGGACAGGGAGTGACCCTTAGTGTTGGATTTCTACCCACCTCAGCCCTGACAACAGTGACGTTGATGACGTGAATTCTGGTTTATCTCCACAAAAACCCACTGACCCTGGCCTGATGGGTGAGTAGGTTTTTCCACAACTGTCTGGCATTGCTTTTCCTGGTGCTGCTGTGACAGCCTTTGGGATCAGATTATGGATTTACTGCCCTACCTGCTGCTGTCAAGGCACTTGACAAGGTTTTACCAGTCAGAGCAAGGCACTGGGGAGGATTTGGTGAGTTCTGCTCCAGTTCAGTCTGGTTTCCTGAGCCCCTCAGCAGAGATAACACCTTACATCTCTTATCTTGCTCAGCATTTACCCTCAGGAAATGATGACCCTGGCAAGATTCCTTGTGGTTTTGCAAAAGGAAAGAAAATATTTGTTCATCTCAGAGGCTTAAGAAGGTACAACTGGGTGTGTTTAACCACTCTCTTGAGCAGGAATGTTCTGATAAAGCCTTTACCTGCAGGAGGAGGAGCTGCTGTGGTGGGGTCAGTGCAGGAGACATGGGAGAGCTCTGCTCCATGGTTGAAATTAAATTGAATTTCCTCTTTCTCATTCTTGCCTGTGAACCCCCAAAGTCTCAGCAGACCCTTTAGGAATGGCTGGCAATTTAGGGACTGTGAAATGTAAATAAAACTTTTCCCTCCAGCAGAACATGGAGTGTCATCTACAGAGCCCACCACCTCCTCCTGTTCTCCTGCATGGATGGTTTCAAACTCCAGCAATTTAGATTTTAAAAGATGACATCACATGCACTCCTGAACACGTCTCAGGGTGTTTTTACAGACATGACATAACAGGTGATTGTCCCATATCTCTCTATCACTGATTCATTTTTTGAAGAAAAGGTCTAATTTTAACCTGCAACGTCAGTTAAGTGTTTCCACCCTGCCTCATGCACTGTTCTCTCTGAAAATAACCACCTTGGTTTCCTGACCTGAGGTGTCATTTCTGTTTTCTAGAAAAGACTGAGTTACACAGGAAGGCCAACCCCAGGTGTCAGGGACACGTCACAGCTGGGGTTTTCTGTGCTGCCTGAGTGGAAAGCAGGAGTTTCATTATGGCCACGTGAACAACAGCCTGACACAGCACACCCCATCCATCCCGCTGGTGAGGCAGGTGGGAATTGGATCCCATTGGAAAACCAATATTTACTCAGCTCCCTGCTGGGCAGCTCTGTCAGGCATTGCTTGGAGTGCAAACGGGGTTTCTATGGTGGCTCCTGGCACCCAGCACAGCTTCACTCTTCCCACAGGATAAACCGGCCCATTCTGGGGGGAAGCAGATCAGGAGGGATTGAGATTGGGATGGTGGCCGAGTCCCTGGGGCTGGTGGGCTGCAGGGTGTCCATGAAGGGTTATTCCTCTTTTCCAGGCCAGCAGGAGTGCTGGGTTATACTCCCCTGGAAGAGAGTCCCAGAATATCCTGAGTTGGAGGGAATCCATAAGGATCGTTGAAATCCTACCCCTGAATTTTACACAATTGCTCTTCCCTGTTCTCCAGGGACAAGGTGAGAGTTCAGGACAGGCCCTTGGAAGAGGAGGACACAGGGAATGTGTTTGTGCAATGCCAGCTGCCCATTCCCCTCTGCTTTCATGGACAGGCAGCTCCTGCTCGCTTGTGGCACTGGGGGATGTCAGTCCATGGAAAAGTTTGGCTATTTCAGGACCCCATGAAACAAAGGAAGTTGCACAGCCCACACAGGGCAATGAATCCTTCCCTGTGGCACTGCTGTCATGGGACATCCACTGGAGAATCTCCAGGAAGGTTCAATCAGTGGGAATTCATGAGTATCACACAAATACATGAACCAGTGATGCTCTGAAGCGCAGAGCAGCTGTGAGGAGAGGCTACAGCCGTGCCCAGGCACAGACTTGCCTGGAGAAGGGCTCAGCTGGAGGCAGGCTTGGGCTGGGGCTGGGCTCATTCCTCCCAAATCCCTCACCTTTATCCCCTGCAGCCGGAGGGCAGCGGGGTTTGAACAGGCCGGTGGGTGTTTGCTGGGGAGAGGCAGTGAGTCAGGCACAGTCAATGCTCTGCCTGCATCCTCACAAATTCCCTCAGCCCCAGGTGCTGCAGGCAGTCTGGGTTGGTCCTTGAGCAGCTGTATCCAGAGCCCTCCACTTCCCGAGGCTCTGCAATCCAAAGGTTGTGCCCCAATTCTTCCCATCACCCCTTGGGGTTCTGTGTAAGGGATTTCTTCCTCCTGCCCGCCACCAAACCACGCACCCAGCAGGGAATCTCCTCCTGATCTTCCTTTTCCTGTTTGTAGGATCAAGAGGCCTTTTTCATTCCTGGTCAGTTTTCCTCTTTGTCTCCAATTCCCCATCTCTTCCCAAGCCCTGTTCCTGTCACACCTGGCTGGAGCCAACCACCCCTGAGATCCATTTTGTCCTTGTTGTGTTCTCAGAGAGGGATGGGAGAGGAGTCTCTCCCATATCCATGGGTTGCCAGTTGCAGCCCCCCATCCCAAAACAGGATTTTGGGAATGAGGATGGAGCAGATCAGCCCTCAGTGATCCTTGGAGGATCAGGCCTGGCGCCTGGGAGGCTGTGGCACACAAAGCAGGGTGTGCAGCTCCACAAAAAAGCTGGAATTCATTTAATAAGGCCGAGGAAAACCAAATGAAAGCATCCTTCCCTGCCTAATCCCCTGCATGAATCAACAGAGCTGCAGCATCCAAAGGCTCCAGGCTGAAGCCTTTTTCCCAGCAGAGAGCAGGCCACAACAGGCAGCTGGGGAAATCCAGGAGTTGCCATAAACTGTGCTCCTGAGGGAATCTCGTTCTGCAGCACAACTTCCCTTTGCTGAGGCACTCAGCAGCCTCGTGGCTCTAAGTCCTTTTCCTCCAAAAAAAAAAAAGGAAGGAAGCAGAATCTGAAATTTTGGGGGAAAACAGGGCAGAGCCAACTGATTCCTGCTGGTTTTTTCTGATGCAACAGCCCTTGGCAGGATCTTGCATCAGTCCCTGAGGATGCTGCAAGCCCATGGCCAGAACGAGGAGGGTGCCAAAGTGCTTTTTCAGGCTGGTTTTTCTGTGTGAGGGTAGGGAAGAAATCCAGATGGTATTTGGCCCACACAGCGAGAAGCAAATCCCAGAGGGAATATTTTGCAGGATTTGTGGGTTTATCTTGTTTGCCTTGGGTACAGGAGCTTCTCGCAGATTTGGTTTAATGAATAAGACAGACAAAAACCTGTTTAACCTTTGCTCAGCAGTAATAGCACCTGCTCAGAAATTCCAGGGGGTCCTAGGAGAAAGGCTAATTTTGCTTCAATTTCTATTCATTTTAATTAAATGTGGAAGATAAAGAGAGAGAATGGTTTGAGGCTTGCAGGATTTCTAACTAGGTAATACCAGGATTCTGGTTTTTCTAGAAAATATTAGAGGTGCATGAAGAAAACAATCATAAACATGGGACAAAAGGATTTTTGCATCCCCAAATGTTCCTCCTCAAGAAAAAATTGTGACCAGCAATGGTAATTTTTGATTATTCAGAGGGTCTGACGTACACTGGGATCATTGTGGCTTCAATTGACTTTCTTCTGGGAGCTGGGATTTTTATTTTTGAAGCCATTATTTCCTCTACCTGTGGAAGGACTCCGCAATTAACAGCACAGACCTTTCCATGCAGCTGCTTTCCCAGGATCCTGCTCTCCCCTGGGAATGGGATGTCCGGAGCTGATTCCTGCAGTAATTGCACAGCCTGAGCCATCATGTGAGAGCTTAAACTCTTTACATAATGGGAAGCCAGTGCCTCTTTGAAAAGCCTATTTCAGGCAACTTTGTCAGTGTGGATTATGATTTTTTTTTTCCCCCTAATGCAAACCCAGTGCTGGCACAGGGATAAATCCCATTGAGCAGGAGCAAGGCTGTGGACAGACAGACACACAGACAGGAGGCTGCAGCCACCAGCAGGGAGCTCAGCCCAGCATTCCCAGCCCTGCCATTCCTGCAGTTCACTGGGAATATCATTTAAAGATCCAGCTGCCTCCAAGCATGCAGGGAAAGGTGGCACTGCCCAGCGTGTCGAGCAGCTTCAGTCACCACAGCACATTCCTCCCTGTCCCTGGAGGCTTTTTCCTTGGTCCAGCTCTGCCCAGCAGTGCCCACACCCCGGAGCCTTGCAGGCAGCTCCCAGGGCCTGGCAGAGGGGCTGGCAGGGGGTTGTGCCAGGCCTGGCCGTGCAGGATGTGTGGGAGCCGAGCCCTGGGCGTGCCCTCGGCTGCTCGGATCCCCCGTGGCCGCAGCAGCACTCCCCAGCCTCTGCTGGGACAACCCCAAAACCTTCAGCTTCGTCTTGCCCAGAAAGATTCCCTGGGCCTGGTGGTTTTGTAGCCACGGGCAACTGCCCTGGTGCCTTTTGGCTGCTGGAAGCTGGGGCCAGCGGGAATCTCACTCAGGTCCTCACAGGTGTGTTTGGAATATTCTCCAGCACAGGGAGCCTGGTGGGGCTGAAATCCCAGCGACTGAGGGGAAGCTTCACCCCCACCCTGCTCCTGGCACAGGCACCACGTCCCCTCCAGACATTTGATTTGACTTTTAGCTGAGCTGGTGCCTTTTTTGCTCCCAGACCCAACATGCAGCAGCAGCTCATTGCACCACAAACCTCCCGAATTCCTGAGGTGCCCAGACCTGATTTCTGAGCTCTGTGGAGCCCAAGGTACAACACTCCCGCCCTTGCAGCTCCGGGTGGTTACACAAGGCCAGGAGCTGTGTGTGGAGAGGGGGAGCCCCTGCTTTTCCCAGGCAAGTCGGAGCAGAAATGACCTCACTGAAATCCAGAGCCAGGCCCCTGGAGATGTTGACCAAACCAGCCAGGAAACTGGTCCAAAGCGGAGCACACCACACTCCTGGAATATTGCAGCGTCCTGAGGATTTGCTTATGGCACAGGGCTCTGCGCCTTCGATTCCTATCACTCATTTTTGGGATAATTCTGGGCTGCTCTGGAGGCTACAGGATTTGTCACCAGATGCTGTTACACACAGTCTCTGGTGGTGCTCCAAGCACCTGGCACGATGCAGACACAGAGCACATGGAGTGAGAGCTGTCCCTGTCCGTGGAATTGGATGAGCTTTAACCCCCAACCCAAACCATTCCATGATTCTGCAACACAAGGAAGGGCAGCAGCCGTGGCCAAATGCATCCCCAGCGGCCGAGGTGGCTCTGTGACCTCTGCGTGTCCCTGTCACTGCCAGCAGCATGCTGTCACCCGGAGGGACACAGCTACAAGTGATGCCAGCTCAGGCAGAAAAACTGGGAGAGCAGGGTAGGATCCTCGAGCTGGACATTCCAGCGCTGCTGCCCTGGCTGCAGAGGGGGGCAGGGAATCGCTTCCAAAAGGAGGAGTTGGAAAGAGCTCTCAATACCAAAAAAAAGGAATTTTTCCCTACATTATGTGTCACCCTGCCTGTTTCCATGTCTTGGGCACTGTCCTCACTCCTGGTGCCTTCCCAGCTCCATCCCAACTCTTTGCTGGCTGCCACAGCTCCAGGTGCACACATGGATAATTGGATTCAGCTCCCCCAAATCTGGGAACGGGCGCTCCAAGGCATGGATTGCACAGGCCTGAGGCAACAGGGACGTTTTCTGCTCCAGCAAGCCTTGACTGCAAACTGGTTTTGGGGACAGGGTCCTGCATGGTCACCCCAGGACAGCAGCTGAAGGACATGTTAATTAAATCAGGAAGGAGACTCAGGCAACAGGAATTGCCATTTCTTGCTTCCCTGGTCTCTAACTCGATGGAGGGATCCAAATGGGGATTCATCTTTCCCGTTGTGCAGCTTGGATGAAGAGCAGGGGAATTTCCAGCACTTATTGCCCCAACTGATTGAGACAGAGCTTTAAATCTGTTCTGGGAAGATGAGCAAGACCTTTCTCAGCTGGGGAAACTGAGGCACAGCCAGGAACAACGGTGGTTTCCATGGATTTCCAGCTCCCCCCTGCCCACCCTGCTGTTTCCTGTGCCGTCCATTCCCAAATGGGAGAACTGCAGTCCAAGACAGGCAGGAAATTTGCATCTCCAGGAATTGTGGAGGGGGGAAAAAACCTTATAGGGATCTGTAAAAAATCCCTGTTACATTTCAAGGTCTGGAATCAGGGGGTTGGAGACATCCTTTTGTTAAAGATCTTTAACGCCCACTTCTCCAAAAATCTGTGCTGCTGAACTCTGACACCTAAAATAAATCTCCAGCAAAATCAGCTGGAGAGACACCTTTATTTCATGGCTTTTCAGGTTAAAATCAGCAACTCCTTTAAAAAATGACAAAAAAAAAAAAACCCATCCAGGCAGAACATCCCTTGCCTCAATATTCAGGGAACAATTTTGTTGCTGGGTGTTATTTCGCTGCAAGGAAGTTTGTCAACATCAAGTCTCCTTTGCTCCAATTTCCCTCATACCTGGAGCTCGTTTTCACTGTATTAATTTATTTCCTTCTGAGGATCCCTTTATTTGTTCCAGCCACAATTCCCTGTCAGCTCCTTGTTTTGATTTATCTGTGCACCCTTGAAGCTGTTCCCGGCCCGGCCCGTGTCACACCCCACCCTCCAGTGGCTTCTTCCCAACCCAAACAGATTTAGGGCCTTTCATCTTCCACACAAATCTTCAAAGAAACACCAGTTTTATGGCTTTTGCAATTCCCTCCAGTCCTGGGACATTCCCACCTGCTGCTCCAAGGGCTCACCCTTCCTTGGTGGCATTCCCTGGGCTGTTCTCCCTGGCCCTCCCACACAGGAGGAGAAAAAGTTGGGGAGAAAAATGTCCTGGTTTTGGTGTGAGGGTGGGAAAATGCCAGCCTTGCTCCCTGCGTGTTTTCCAGAGGGATGTGTTCCCACCCCTGCCCTCTCCCATCATCTCCAGCCCCCACGACAAAGCCCAGCAGCCACAAGAGCGGAGCTGGGGACGTGTCTAGACAGTGCTGGGGCCACATGTGGCTGCCATTCCAGGACTCCTTCCCAGGAAAAGCCCACAGGAGGCTCCTGCTGCCACGCTGGCACCGTTGATGCATGGATGTCCATCCTCTGCAGGAGTTTCCCAGAGAAGCTGTGGCTGCCCCATCCCTGGGAGTGTTTAAGGCCAGCTTGGACGGGGCTTGGAGGACCTGGGATAGCTGGAAGGAGATGAGCTTTAAGGTCACTTCCAGCCCAAAGCGTTCCATGATTCTGTGAGGGCACAGTGGCACCAGGGAAAGGTCAGCTCGGGGGGAGCCAAGAGCCAGAGGGCCCCGTCTGCAGCAGCCAACAGTGGTGATCTGTAGGGAATGCATGGAGCAGGAGCTGGGATCCCTTCCCAGGTTTGCCCTGACTCACAGAGTGTCCTGGGGCCCCTGCAGTCGGCCCCAAACCCTTTTATCTGCGCTGTTTGAACTTCAGTGCACAAAGCAAAGTGCCCTGAGCACCTCCCCTGCCCCGGCGCAGGGTCAGCCCCAGGGTGTGCAGACACTTCCTGCCTTTGTTGGGTGTCCAGGTCCTCTCCTGCTTCCCTCCCAGAGCCCAGCCCCGCCGGGGGCACCGGGCTCGGGGCAGGAACACGGAGCAGCATTGCACAGATCCAGGGGGAGTGCACAGATGCAGGGGGAGTGCACAGATCCAGGGGGAGTGCACAGATCCAGTGGGAGTGCACAGATGCAGGGGGAGTGCACAGATCCCAGGGGGATTGCACAGATCCAGTGGGATTGCACAGATCCAGGG
>VWZW01007465.1:395693-449006 GCA_013397115.1 Edolisoma coerulescens
GGGAGTGCACAGATCCAGGGGGATTGCACAGATCCAGGGGGATTTCGCTCCCTGACTTTGGATTCATGGGCCTGTTCTCCAGGCTTTGCCACCCTGTCCGTCTCCTCTTCCAGGCCCTGTGTGCTCAAGTGGCCTGAAGCAGGAGATGATCCCTAGCTGAGCTCTGCAGACCACCTCCCTCCATTATTAACTGCTTTTCACAGTGTTCCCTCTCTCCAAACAATAATAATTCCCTTTTCCAAACTCCATGGGAAGCTCAGTGAGTCTCAAACCTGCTGAAAACCCAAGGATGGAGGCACTGGAAGCTCAGCTGACCTCCCTGTAGGAAAGCTCTGTGATCCCCCAGGACACTCCATCTCTCTGCTCCCTTTATCCTCCACCACAACCTCTTGGAACCCCTCTGTGCAGCTCCTGGATCCTCAGCCTGTCCTGGAACCACGTTTTCCACCTCCCAGCTCCTGGGAATCAGCACTGGGAGTGGCTGCACATAGCTGCTGGTGGCCCTGATCTGCTCTGGGACCTGTGCAGCTCCTGGAGGCCTCAGATCCCACAGCTGGAGCTCCAAACACGATGCTTTGTGGGGCAGCAATTCCTGGGGCTTTCTACTTGGGAAGAAATGCTCCAGCATGGGAACTTTTCCAAGCGAGCCTGGAGCACACAGGGATGTGAATAACTCATCTCTGTGCCCGGGGTTTGCAGCCTCTGTGCCCCTTCCAGGCATCCCAGGGCATCCCAGCCCTGCTCCTCCGTGTCCCGCTGGTGAGAGTGCCAATGGATTATCTTAGGGAGGTTTTATATTTGCTTATATTTCATTTGCCAGTGTATTCTTTCCCTTGGTTTCCTTCTCTGGCCACAGCTGTCACTTCTGGAATGATCTCTCTGGACTCACAGGCTATCCCACTGTTGGGAGATGTTTTCCTTAGATTACTCCAATTCCTTCACTGAGAGCCTCGAATGTCTGGGAGAGGCTCCCGGAGAGCACTCAGCATCCCTGGAACTGCATTCCCATTCCCCACCTCCAATTCCTCCTTTTTAAAATAAATATTTCCAGGTAAATGCTGCTGTGGTAGCAGGGCTTGGGTTCAGGGGGATGCTGGGCTTGAGCAGATTCTCTGTTCCAGTGTTACTTCCCAAACAATGCTCAGGAGTAAACCAAGAATTGCCTTTTCCCTGTGAATCCCCTCCTTGTCTCACCTGAACTGGGTGTGGAATTTGTGTGTGACATCGCTCAGCTCATGTGGCACCACTGAAGCCTGACTTTGTTGGGATTTCTGCACAGCTTTTCCTGCCCGTTTCTTCCTTTGGGATGTGTTTGTGTTCCAAGGGAACAGCCTGAGCACCACCCTCTCCTTTAGGAAGGAAAACCTCGGAGCTCTGCTCTCTGCAACCCAAAATCCTCCAAGCCTCGGGAGCCTGAGCATCCCTGCCCTGCTCCTTTCCCACTGACACCTCCTCTTCTCCAGCCTGGAATGGCCAGGGAAGAGGGATTGCAGCACTTTTCCCATAAAAACTTGATCCCTTCCTGCTGCTGGACATTCCTTTGGCTGCACAGAACTGTGGCCACACGCTGGGAATTGGGATATTCCTCCTCTGCTCCCTCCTCATGCCCAAAGCTCTCCCACTTTCCCATTCCCTTAGTTTTAACCTCAGGAAAATTAACCAGAATTTCAAAAAGGAGGATGGAGATGGAGGCATGGGTGCTGTCATTGCTCCTAAATCCAGCTGTAAGAGGAATACCTGGAAACCCAAGGCCCAGGTGCTGATGGATGTGGGATCATCACAGAAAAAGAAAAATTTTCAAGGCAAAGACCAGCAACGAGAGTGTTGTAATTCAGCTTTCTTTGTTAAAAAAACAAAACAAAACAACCCAAAACATAGAACAACCCAAACATTGAACAGATTTGTTAAACCACAGACATAAAAGAATCAAGAAATACTACAAAAAAAAAATACATTGCAAGAGACATTTTGTTGTCCAAGGCCATTGGATTCAGGAGCTACTGGCTGACCAGCCCTCAGTCAGTGGAATTCTGTGCTGCCAGGAACACAAACATTGGGAATACACAGCGCTTACTGGAGAATAATTAAGACTAAAAGATATTTACTCCTTTCAAATAAATAGTGTCATCTACAGCAATATTTAAATTAGTAAAATAGGTTTTTTTTTTAAAGCAACCAAATGTAACAAAATTGTAACTCAGGTCTAGGTTTTCTTGTGTGTGTTTCAAGAGCTTTTTTTTTTCTGTGTGTTTTTAAAATAAAAACAACCAACAAAAATAGAAAGCAAAGTGTTTCTGAAAAGTCAGATTCCTCACCAGGAGTGAAGGTCACCCTCCCTTTGTTCTGAGGGTCAGAGCGAGGTCTGGGAACCACTCAAGATCCTCCCTCTCCAAGGATTTTGGTGGGACATGGACCTCCCCCTGTCCTCCGAACAAATAAGGAATTCTTTCCCTGTGTTTGACGTGGATCCCAGCGCAGCCAGAGCCTGGCACACCCCACAGGATGGGATGAGGGAGAGCCCCTGTGCCAGGCTGAACGTCAGCCCTCGGGAAGAATTCAGGTGGAGCTATAAAGTCTCTTTTAGGCAGTTTAGAAATTAATTCAGTGTTTAAAAAAATACTTTTATTTTTACTCATTCCCACTCCCACAGCTGGGGGAAGCAACGCGCCTTCTCAGGCAAGGAACGGGGGGGGGCGAAAGCATGAAATAATCCTCTGGATAACGGATCCTTCAGCATCACCGACCCCGAGCCACCTTTCCTACCCTGCATCATCAAACTGGGAGCTCTTGGTTGCACCAGCAGCATCCCCCACACATCCCCAAGCCAGCTCCAGTTCCAGCTGGGAAGAACTCGAGGCCAGGCAAACCCAGCACAATCCTGGCTGTAACTCCTCAAGGAGCCACCCGGGATGAGGAGCCCTCAGCACCGAGGTCTCCTGGGGTGCCCCGCCAGGGATGAGGGAGCAGATTCCCATCCCGAGGTCTCCTGGGGTGCCCTGGCAGGGATGAGGGAGCAGATTCCCATCCCGAGGTCTCCTGGGATGCCCCGCCAGGGATGAGGGAGCAGATTCCCATCCCTGCAGGGGTCTCCCTGCTTGGCAGCCAAGCGTGGCCGGCTCTGGCTCATCCCGGAGCCGGGGATGCTCCCAGGGCCGGCACAAGGCTGGGATTCAATCCCTGGGGTCACGGCCAGAGCTCGGCACCAGCCCGGAGCCGCCTCGCCCTGGGGCTGCCCTTTCCCAAGCTCCAGGAGCTGCTCTGCCGCAGCCCTTTCCCGATCGCCCTCCCCTTGCATGTCAGGAGCCCTGGGCTTGCACAATGGATGCTGGAAAAGCTGGCGTCCCACGGGAACGGCCCCGAGCAGCCCGAGCGTTGTGCAATGACAACGTTTGGCAGTTTCCTTACGGATTTGTTCTTTCATTCCATTTTCTGCTAAAGCCCGAGAGCGCTGTGGCCTCGGCTGAAGGCACAGGTACCTTCCCAGACCGAGTGGAAACATTCCCTGGGATTCCCGGCAGCCAGACCAGGACCCTGCCCCATGGAACATCTCTGCAGGGCTGGGAGGTCACAGCTCCGGGAGCAGCTCTGCTGCAGCCCCACTGCCCCCGCCCAGACCCACCACGGAGCAGCCCCTGGAGGAGCCCGACTGATTCCCTTGCCCGAGCCACCCACTGGGAGAGCACTTGGAGAACAACAAAGCCACTTCCCAGGAGTTTCAGTCCAGCTGAAGGGCCTTTAAAGTCTGTTCAGCTGTGCCAGAGTCCCTTTGAACTCCGTGGCCACCGAGGGGGCCGTTCCAAACAAAAGCCTGTTTACCAGAACACGGTGTCTGAGACGGAAAACACTGCAAATTCTGCAGGAAGTTAAAAAAAAAAAATCATTAAAAATCCACCAGGATGACATAAATCCCCCTGATTTTTGCAGGGCCGAGCAGGGCTGGTTCCCCTCCCAGCTGGAGGAAGGGTTCTCATTTAGAAAGAGGAACCCAACGGGCAGGGAAGTGCCTGGCCAGCAGCTCCTGCTCTGTTTAGCAATCTCTGCGGGATGCAATTCCGTGAACACCCCAAACAACGGCCAGCCTGGGAGCCTGAACTCCAAAACAACTGGAGAGGAGCAGTAATTGAACGCTGGGGTCAGTCAGGGAGCACGGGATGGCTGCGGCACAGCCACGGCGCCGCCCTTGGGCTCCGTGACCTTCAGGGTCTTTTCCAACCTGAATTCCACGGACACAACGGCTCCGGCTGGGAGCTGTCATATGGAAGAGATTCCCGTGGAACCTCGTTTAGGTCACTGTGGTTGCAGGGCTCTCATGGGGAGGGTTCATCTCCCTCCATGACCGACCACGGACTCCAAAGAGCACAACGGAGAAACAACAGGAAAAATCCCACCTCCGGTGCTGGGAACGATGGGATACTCTGGGAACTCTCTGTCGCTCCCCCTGCCCTCCCTGACACATCTCACTCCGTGTTTGAGGAACACAAGCAGCGAGGAGGTCTTTCCCAGGGAGGCGTTCTCCCTTTTCCATACCCAAATCCACGGGAACAGCGCGAGCCAAGGGCGGATGGTGGCTGATCCAAGGGAAAAGCTGCCACACTGGACAGCAGAGGCTGCTGCAGCCCTTTCCCTGATGGGAGGAAAGACTTCATTGTCTTTTCTTTCTAAAACGAAATTCAGTTCTATCCCCTCCCTCATTATCTCCCAAACCTCCAGGGAAAACCAGCCCAAGCTCTTCCAGCCATGACACCAAGCTCTGGTGGAGGGCAGCTATGGGGGATCAACGACTCCAGGGTGAAAGAAATCAGCTTTTTGGCAGATAAACATTGAGATGCGAGCTGTGGCTGACCAAGCTCAGCCTTTGTGTGGCTCTGTGCTGGTACCTGATTCAGTTTCTTCCTAAACCTCTATTGCCAAGGAGACTCTGGCGAGATCCCCACAGACACGGGATCAGTGCCAGAGCCTCAGGTTAGTACAAGAGAAAGATCTTCAGCAGCAAGTGAAAAACCATGAAAACCCACGAGAAGCAAAGCAAGCAAGTTAAGGATTTCATTCAAATCTGTTAATTGATAAAAAAGTAATTTTTAGTGTGACAGCTCCTCTTTCAAACCACTGTGAAAGGCTCACCAGGAGGACACTGCGATGGTCATCACCTGATGGACAATATGTCCATCCTTTGGGAGCTCTGGCCCCAATCCTGAGCTCTCTGTGGAGGGCCCTTGGTGCCAGCTGACTTTGGGTTGAGGTGGCTGAGATTCCAATGCCTTTGCTTTGCATCCCAAGGGATTCTGCTGGTGGGTTTTGGCACTGAGAGCCCCCACGCTGAACCCAGGCCCTGCAGGAGTCTGGCCCGAGCAGCAGGTGCCAGACTGAGGTCCCCTCTCCATGGAACAGCTCCAGCAGGAGCTGTGACTTCCCATCACTGCTCAAAACCATCTCAGCCTGCAGCTGGAAGAAGCCAAAACTCGAGTTCAGGTTTTGTGATTCACGACCTTATTTATGCCAAAGCCTCTCCGCGGGCATCGGATCCGAGATGCTCCAGCTCATTGCATGTAGGTCCCTGCACAGCCAGGCACTGGCCAAAAGCTTTGGGTTCTGCCCTCTGGATATTCCCAAACCAGCTGCAAGTCCTCATGGATTAACTCAGCTCCTGGAGAGCTGGATTGGGAATCTCCACACTGTCACTGAGCCGGATTGGGAATATCCACGCTGTCACTGAGCTGGATTGGGAATGTCCACACTGTCACTGAGCTGGTTTTGGAATCTCCACCCCAGCTGCCATGGAATAAAGAGCTGATTGTCTCCCCTGTTCCTGCCTCGGAGCAGGACGCGGGGCTGGCAAAGCCGGAGCGTGGAGCTGCACCTGGACACGGCCACACACCTGGGCAGGAGCTGCCCCTGGAGTGCTGCAGAACTTCCCAGGACAAGGCCTGAGCGAGTACCGTGGTGTCCTTAATGCCCCTCATCCCAAAGAGCTCTACGCTGCGAGGAGAATCCAGCGGGAAGCGACAGCTCCCGGAGCATCCCGGCTTCCCAACGGCCAAGTTTACAAAAAAAATGGGAACTAGTTCAGCAAGCCACCTGCACAAAGCACGAGCACAAAGATCTGCAACAGAGACAGCAAAGCAGCTCCAGTGGGGAAAAGAGCAGAGTTCCAAGTGATGCCGGAGCGCAGAGGCACAAGGAGCGAATGGTTCAGGAGCTGCAGCTTCCCAAAAGGTGACACTTTGGACCAGAGAAAGCAATGTGTCCCTAAGGGAACAGTGCTGACTACTCGGGAGCTACAGGAATTCTGGGAGTGCTCAGGGATGGGATGGCACCACCCATGGCAGCAGACCAGGATTTCACATGTGGAACGTGGATTGTACTCAAGGATCGCTCCTGGATCGGGAGGGTGGTGCTGGGATCTCTTCAGGCCAGCCCTGATGCACGAGGGAGGATCAGGCCCTGCTCCTTAGAGCAGAACTCACTTTCGTTACTCACAGGTAGGGAGAGCCTGGCACAGGGTGCCCAGAGCAGCTGTGGCTGCCCCTGGATCCCTGGCAGTGTCCAAGGCCAGGCTGGACGGGGCTTGGAGCAACCTGGGATAGTGGAAGGTGTCCCTGCCCATGGCAGGGGGTGGGACTGGATGAGCTTTAAGGTCCCTTCCCACCCAGCCCATTCCATGATCTCCAGCAGCCCGAGGTGGCTGCAGCCAGCCAGGACATCTGCCCTTCTTCACAGCCCAGACCCGGTTGGTCACATCTCCGTGGCACATTCCAGAGGAAACACAGCAGGACATAGGGAACAAAGGGAACAGCGCAGGGAGAGACCCCAGGGAATGTGCCAAGGGAATCCCACCCTTTATTGCTCTCTGCAGATGGTTTAGGGGCAAGCACAGCTCCCTGAGCAGGGCCATGAGGAGAGCACGGGGCTGCTCGTCCCGTGCTGGATGAAAGCCTGGCACAGAAAAGCAGGGAATGAGCAAGCCAAGGACTTGGCCTTCTGCTGACTGCAGTTCCTGGGTGTCTCAGCAGGAACTCCCCCCTCAGTGCTCATTCCCAGGGCCACAGGATGGGCATTGTGGGGAAGAGCATCCTGGAGAACTGGCTCAGCAGCAGGGAGCTGGCCTGGATCTGAGAGTGGCGATCCAAAAGCAAAGGGTGGCAGGGCCCCGAGTGCTCTAGGGAGGAACACAGTGACACTCAGATGAGGCCCCCCCACGTCACTGATCCTGCTCTGCCTTGTCCCACTGCCAGGTGGTGTCCAGCAGCACGTGGGGGTGTGATTTTGGGGGAGGGGGTGAGCCGACATCAGCCAACCTCTGCTTCCCAACCCCACCCCTGGGCCAGGCGAGGCAGCTCAGGACCCCCCCCAGGGCTCTGTGGCAGCCCCAGCCCCCCCAGGCACTCTGAACACTCCAACCAGGCTCCAGCAGACCCCAGAGGCAAAGCAAAGGAGCCCCCCAGAGCCAAGCACAGCCCTCACACACACACAGAGGGCACAGGCAGCACCCCTCTGGAATTGCCCTTTGGAATTCCTCCTCCTGGCTCGTACCAAGAACCTCTCCTCGCTGGGCTGCGGGGCTGGCTGGGGCTGCCGGGGCTGCAGGAGGCGAAGCAGAGCCCTGGGGCCGTGGTGGCAGCGGGAAGCGGCTCCCGCGGGGCGCTCCGGTGCCTGGGATTCGGGAGTGAGGGGTCGGATTCTTGTGTCATCTCAAAATCACGTTGTGCGTTTCCTCGAGCTCAATGTCCCTGCTTTTCCTGCCTAGGATTCCTGAGGAACCACTTCCATCAGCTTCTGGCACAGGACCGTGGCGGAGACTGCGGAGGAAGCAAAGGGAAGGTCAGGGATCACCCCCAACAGAAATCTGGGTCCGTGAGGGAAGGGCTGAGCCCTCTGCCTCCCCACCCTGAGCCCAAGTACAATTTAGGGCTTGAAATATTCCATGGATGCTCCCTACTCCATTCCCAGAATTCAAACCTCACACGGGGAGCTCTGCCTCTGCAGCAAGGGCTCTGCTCTGCTCCGGGACTCCTGGGCACAGCTTCTCCCTGCCTGCTGAGACAGGACCTAAATTTGGATGCTCTGAGTGTGAGCAGCCAAAACTGAGTCAGGAATGCGCATGGAAAATCCAAGGTGAAGCTTTTGCTTCCAATTCTGAAAGCCATGTGAGCCCACAGCCTCTTCTGAAGGACAAACCCACCTAAAGTCCCCTGGCCTGCACACGGGGCAGGGGCCACTGCCTGGCCCAGGGCAGGTGGGAGCCAAGGGACCATTCCAGGTGCAGAATTCCCAGGAAAAGGTGCTCAAGTGAAGTCATTTTATTATCCCACCCATCCAAACCCTCCTCTGCTCCCTGCTGCTCCACTCTGGTTGGAGATCACAAATATTCCTGCCTGGCCAAATTAATTCTAAATACAACCAAGTGAGGCTCAGATCAGCAGGAGGTGATCAAATTATCTGCAATGGATCAATAAATCACACTTAAAGTTCCTGTGTTTCTCACTGGACGTTTGCAGGGTTATAACTGTCTGTTCCCAGAATATTTTCAATATTCTCCTTACAACCCTTTGGTGGAGGAAAACAATGAATATGGTAATTTACCACCCAGGCATTGCAAAAATGGCTTTTCCAGGAACTGAGCCTAATACTCAGGATAAAAAAGTGAGTGTGGGATAGAGGGAGAGAGAGAGAGAGAGACAGGGGGAAAAGAAGAATAAGGAGTGCTGAGCGCTGCTGAAAGCCTTTTTCTTCCTCATAAAACACCCAGCTAAGGCTGGGCACTTCTCCTTGTCTGCTTTTCTAGGTCAGCCCCTTGCAGGAGAGCGGGGAGGCGGCGGCTGGGTTCAGTTCCTTGGGCAGCAGGGATTGACTTTGTGGGCTCAGTGGCTGAGGCAGAGGTTCCGTGTGCCGAGCACGGCCTCTCCATCCCTGCAGACACACCCTGGCCTCGTGGCAGCTGGTGGGAAACCCTGGAGCAGATCCCTTGAAAATAAACCTGAGAGAACACGTGCAGGGACCTTCCCTTCCCTCTGCTCCACTGCCAAAGGAGGATGCCAAGGAAAGCTCTGCCTGGATCCCAGATGTTACCACTGGCTAAGCCATGGATAGGGACTAATTGTGGATTTTCAGCAGCCAAATGGAGGCCAGCTGTGCTCAATCCTTCCTACACCACTGGGAAGGGATTCTCTGCTGAGCCAAGGCTTGGCCCTGGGCTTTTCCAGGAGCAGGGAATTAAGCTCTGCTGCTAACAACCTGTTTGCCAGGATTAAAAACCCCAAAAAACCATGGTATTGGTCCCAAACTTTGCCATTATTGCACATCAGGATGCATTTTGGGTGCTTGGCAGACATGGCAATCATCAGGATAAACTTGTTTCTGTGAAAGAAGAATGGATCAGAGCCAGGAGTTTGGAAGCTCCTCCACAGGGAGGAGGAGCCAGCGCTGCCAGCTGCAGCACAGCACTGGGAAACTTCTTGGGAGCCAAAGCTGCTCCTCCCTGGAGATACTCACAGATGCCTTGGAGAACCCATTTGGGCTTGTTTTGCCACCAGACCCCGAAGAAGTAAATGGGGATCCCACTGAGGATGATGGCAAAGCCGATGCCACATTCCTTGGGCGTCATCCAGAAGGAAACGGCGATGAGGAACAGGCAGGCCAGGATGAAGAAGATGGGCAGGCAGATGTTCACCTGAGCAGGGAGCAAGGGACAGGTCAGGAGATGTGTCAGGGGAGGCTTTCCAGGAGTTTATCCAGCCTGGAGAGAGAGGGAATTCTTGTTCCCCCATGGCCAAGAGCCTTTCTCAGCACCATTTTGGAGCTCAGTTCCATAATTCCCTAACTCCTGACCCAAATCAACTGCACCAACAGCACCAAACCCAGCAGAGACACAGCACAAGCTGGGGCTGTTTCCCAGGGGACTCCAAGCAGGGCACCCACCAGAGCAGCCCAGCTTTGAGAAGAAAACCCCAAAACCTAAGGGAACACCCAGCACAGATTCCCTTTGGGAAGGATCCGGTCCAGGCCCGTGGATTTGTCTCCCTGTGGGTGCTGCTGCCTGGCACGGACCTGAGCGTGCCATGGGATGAGGGAAAATCAGCCTTTGGGGGAGAGGCAGCGGGGCCTGACAGCATCTTGGCCTCCCCCCAGATGGGACACGGGGCTGCCAAGCTGGCCAAGGACACCGGGGACAGGGCTCGGCACGGGGCCGGCTGCTTTAGCAGGAAACTATTTTAGGGGAATTCCACGGCGGGACGGAGCGTTGCACTGAGAGCCACAGCCTGGGATCTGTCCTGGGAGCGTGTTCCTCACGGAGAGTGATCCCACCACAACACCCAGGCCCTGTCACCCAGAGCTCCCTCACTGTGCCATCCCCAAGGCAGCTCTTTGTGCTCCTGCACGGCTTCAGCAGCCGGGACACCTCCTTCAGCCAGAACACAGCATTTCCCTGCAATCCCAGCCCCTTTTCCATGCAGGACCAGCAGCTGGGCCTCCCCTGGTGCTGGGAAGGGATCTGGGAAGGACCCCCTGGCAGTGCCCACCCCGCTCTCACCTTGATGGGCCTCTCCAGCTCTGGCTTCTTGTACCGCAGCCACATCATGCCGATGATGGCCAGGGCCACGCACAGCCAGTTGAAGAAGCTGAAGAAGTTGATGACTGAGAAGATGTTGTTGGAGAAGGCATAGAGCAGGGTCATGACACACTGAATCCAGGGAAAAGGCCATTAGGAAAGGGAGCAGGCAAAACCACCTATGTTACAGCACTAAACAGGGGGATTTAGAGGAAA
The DNA here is from genome assembly GCA_013397115.1 of Edolisoma coerulescens. Classification (NCBI taxonomy): domain Eukaryota; kingdom Metazoa; phylum Chordata; class Aves; order Passeriformes; family Campephagidae; genus Edolisoma; species Edolisoma coerulescens. Next base: position 406,456 of record VWZW01007465.1, read on the forward strand.
TACCTGCCGGGAAAGGGATCCCATTGACTATTTTTTAGTTATTTAACCCATTTTCATTTGGTGCCTGGAACCATTCCATAGGATCATGGAATGGTTTGGGTTGGAAGGACCTCAAAGCTTAAAGGACCTCTAGTTCCAACCCCTGCCATGAGCAGGGCCACCTTCCACTATCCCAGGGTGCTCCAAGCCCCGTCCAGCCTGGCCTTGGACACTTCCAGGGATGGGGAGAATTCAAGACAGAAGTGGACAATGGGGACATGATGGGAAGGGTCCATCTCCTGTAGGCACATGCAGGAATGGCTGTGGCTCCATTCCAATGGGATCCCAGCCCTGATCCCTCCCCCCAGCCCGGCCCCAGGGCCTCACCGTGAACACGAGGGACGGGACGGGGGTGAGGAGCCGGGGGTGGATCATGGACAGGATCGAAGGCAGGTGTCCCTCTCGGGATCCCACGAAGAAAAGCCTGGGAGGGGACAAGGAGGGGACACAGAGTCACAGCCCTGCAGGGCTTTGTGTTCAGCACAGAACAAGTGGGGCCAGCCTGAGCTCGGCCCTGCCGGCCCCAAGGCAGGACTGGAACTCCAGGACTGGAACTCTGGCCCCTGACTCACAGGGGAGGCTGGAGATGACCAAGGAATGCAGGAAGGATGGATTTACATCCTGCTCTCCAGGGACAGCAGTTCAGTGACACTCCCCAGACAACCCAGGGATGTATCAGTGCTGGAACCATCACAGTCCTGCCCCTGCCCAGCCCTTCTCCTCTTCCCGAGGGATTCTCATCCCTGAAGTTTCCCAACTTTCTGCTTTTCATTAAAGCCACTTTCTCACCAGTCCCGAGCCCCAAGCCTGTGTCTGGTTCTGGTTTATTGACCTCACCAGAACTTTGCTTGAGGAACAGCAGATTAAGAGCACTGAAAGGTTGCCTTTAGTCTGGTTTTAAAGCCTGACTTTGTCTTCCTGCATTCCCCACATGGCCTCCAGACCGTCCAGACTTTGTGTCTGCCCGCAGCCACTCTCTGGAGGAGAACTCCAAAGGAAGAGGAATTAAGCACAGCTCGTAAACAAAACCCACAGGATTGAGCAAGGAACCTACCGGGAAGAAGTGAAGAGAGATCCATTGACAGACCCAAAGCACGAGAGCCCAACAAAGACAGGGATGATCCAGGACATGACACCGAGGTGGTAGTTCCCAAAATCCTAAATGGGGGACAACGAGACACATTTCACACCCACAATGTCCCCAAAACCTCAGAGCTGCCTGCAAAGAATATTTGGAGAAATCTCAACAAATGACACAGCTCAGTGCTGAAGCTGTGACGGAGTTTCCCATACTCCCATGTGCTGCTGCTCTTTCCTGAAAAAGCAGATTGTGGAATTGCTAAAATCCATCAGCAGCCAGCCCTTCCCTCGGGGCCGGGACACAACATTTATCCAACAGCTATCGGAAAGTTCAAGAGCAAACGGAAACTGGGAGGAAACTCAGACAGCAGCTGCTGCCAAGTGCTGAGTCAGGAGCTGGGACACAGCCCTGGGGACACGCAGGGACCTGGCCTTGCAGCTTTCTGTCGCAGGCTGAGCCTGTGCTGCTCCACTGCGGCTCTGCACCAACAAGGTGGGATGGATTTCCATCCTCTGCTGTTCCAGGCCAGGCTGGACAGGGCTTGGAGCAGCCTGGGATAGTGGAAGGTGTCCCTGCCCATGGCAGGGGATGCAATGGGATGGGTTTTAAGGTCCCTTCCCACCCAAACCACTCCAGGATTCCCTGCAGCACAGGCTGTGGCTGGAGCGGGGCCTCGGTCCCACCCCGAAGGATGGAGCGGTGTCACCTGAGGGGCTCAGCTCATCCTGGGCTGGGAGAATCCCCCCGAAGCCCTGAACAATCCTGGTCAGGCTCAGTCTGCAAGGTCTGCTCCCTTCCGAAGCCATCAGGGCTCCTGACCACACTGGCATTTTAATTAATAGAAGTATTATTTTTCACTCTTAATTAAAACAGGGAAGACACAGAGAGAGAACAATCCAGCTCAGTGTTGACTGAGTGACCTTTCCCCACAAATATCAAGCTCTGGTCAGTGATGGGCAATCACAAGGCCAGCAGCAACCTTCCCTAGCTCAGGATGAAGAGCAGCACTGAGTGCCACCCTCCCTGCTGCCCGGGATAATCCCCTCGGGATCACGCTGTTCTTCCCTGCTCCTTATCTCCTGCCCAACATCAGGGTTTCCGTAACAGCCCTGACCAGCCTGGAACAAAGCAGGTGATGTGTGCAGTGATTCCAAGGCTGATTTCACCTGCCCTGGGCTGAGTCAGGCTGGAGCAGCAGGGATCTTACCACGGCCACGGCCTCGGACGTCAGCATCTGCTCCGTGCTCAGCGTGGTGAAGTAAGCCAAGTTGGTCAGCACATACACCAGAGTGACGACAGGCAGGGAGATGATGATAGCCAGAGGCAGGTTTCTAGGAAAAAAACATCCATTGTGCTGGAGCAGCTCGGAGCAGGGAGCTGCTGATCGCAGGGATCGCCGCCCTCCCACCCTCCTGCTTTGTTTGAGCCGCACTGTTCTCTGGCTTTTCCGTGTCTGCGGTGTCCCAGGCACACACTGCTCCCCTGGGAGAGGGGATATCCACAAGGGAAAGGGCTGCCCAAGGCTGGTGGAGTCCCCATCCCTCAAAAAATGTGTGAATATGGCACTTGAGGACATGGTTAGTGGTGACCATGGTGCTGGTTCATGGTCTTAAAGGACTTTTCCAGCCTCAAGGACTCCGTGATTCCCTGAACAGCCTGGGGGCTGCAGATGGAGAGGGAAGGGTTATGGCAGAAAGGACTTTTTGCACAGAGAGGCTCCATGCAGGAGCACGAATCCAAGATCACTGCAAAGGCCATTAATTAAAAACACCCAGTGGTACCAGCACAGGGATTCTGTCTGGGCAAAGGAGCTCCCTTGTGCTGGGGGGATTCCTGTGGGAGATGGGAACCTCAGGGGTGCCGTGGGCAGTTTTAGGCTCAGCTGGCTGGGCTGAGGGAACTCAAAGAAAAGGAGATCAGGCACAGCTGAGTGGGTCTGTGACCAGCCTGCGTTGGTACAAATTTGCCTTTCCCAACAGTTTAACTTCATTTGAGAACAGAAAGTGAAAAAGGAAACCCTGCTTGGTGCCACTCTAATTGGTCCAGCAGAGCTCCAAGCTGCAGGAGAGGAGTCAAATACCACGACTGCATCCAGCAGACATGAAAATAATTGCAAAATGCAGCCCCCCTTCTGCTGTTTCTCTGCAAAGGGGCAGATCCAACCCTGTGCTTCCCAGCAGGACCAAAGCACCCCCAGGGTCAGCCAGGACAGGCTCTTGCACAAATGCCCCCGAGCCTCGGCTCTCAGGAGCTCCCAGGCACCGTCCCAGGAGCAGAAGGGATTTCTCAGCACTGTCCTGCTCTGCTGAGAGCCCCAAATAACCCCGAGAGGCATGAGCAGAGCAGGAAGCAGCTCTTGCTCAACAGGATGGGAAGAGCATGGGACAAACACATAGAGAGCAGCACAAATGCTTTGTGGGAGTTTAACCAAGGCAGCAATAAAGGCCTGAGTGCTCTTTCCTGGCCCATAACTCACAGAGGTGTCAGACCAAGGAAGCAGAGATTTCTCCCACTGCTGATAACTCGGCACGGGAGAGCGGGGAAAACAACAGCCCTGCTCCTGCAGGGATTACTGTTCCCTTTCCCTGATTCCAGGGAGGTAGAAGGTCATTAATTCCTCTTGTTTTCTCTTTTTCCAGATAAAAGACCTTGGCTTCCTCCTCTGTTAAACACACGAGGAAGGGGCTTCCCCAGACCAGCAGCTTTTCCCCCAGGGAAGTCATCCCAGGACTGACACCTACCTGTAGGGATTTATCATCTCTTCCGTCACAAAATTCAAGTAATTCCTGCAATTTCAAAAGGACAGGGGTTAATTCTGGTTAGCCCATGGCATAAATAAAGCCCTTCAGTTAAACTCATCTGCACAGGGATTCCAGGAGGGGCACAGGGACTGATCCTGTGGGAAAATTAGGATGGCTGATGTCCAAGGCCAGGTTGGACGGGGCTTGGAGCAACCTGGGATAGTGGGAGGTGTCCCTGCCCATTGGACTGGATGATTTTGAAGGTCCCTTCCAACCCAAAGCATTCCATGATTCCATGATCAGGGGCCCTGCAGGAGCTCCAGTCTGGAATTGGAGTTGGAATTGAGTTCAGTGTGGAAGGAAGAGAGAGGGCTGTGCCTTACCATCCTCCATAGGCAAAGAGGCCGCTGTACAGAGCCAGCACGATGTTCCCAACGCCCACCTTGGTGCCCTCGAAGGATTTCTCAGGGGTCAGGTTCTCCACATCACCTGCAGGACACAAACCCCGCTCAGTGCCACGGGCTCTGCACCCCAAAGGCCTCCAGAGAAACCTGGAGGCAAGAGCTGCTCTTGGGATTAATTATCTTAATGATCACCCTGCTGCTTTTCGGGTTATACTGAGCCCGGGCACGTTTTCCCTCCAGTTTTCCAGGGATCAATCCAGCTGGGTTCATCCCCAAATGATGGCCCCAAAACCACATCTCCAGCAAGGACTGACTGACTCCTCCAAACTTTCTCACGCTGCGACGTGCTGTCACCAAGGTGATGGCCCAGGGACATCCTGGGGACCTTCCTGCTGGAAGATGCTTTGCAAACAGAGATTGTCACGTTGTCCTCTCAACTCCAGGCTGCCGGCCTTCGATAAAACCCCAGGATTTCCTGCACTTCCACCAGCCACCCAAACCCCCAGAAACCCAGGATTTCCTCCAGTCCCACCAGCCACCTGATAAAGCAGAGGCCTGTGGCAATCCCTTTGATTGAGGGAAGTCAGGTTCTGGGGGTTTGGATATCAGAAGTCACCTTCTTTAGGGCCTGATGATCAAAAGTTCCTGTTGTGGATCTGCTTTTGAAAGAAAACGCCCGAAATAGAAGATTTGATTGTGCCTCTGCTCCCAGCTCTCCCCGAGCAGCCCCAGGTTTATTTATTTTGCTTTCAAATGCTCTGCAGTTGTTTTGTTCCCTGTCTTTGATGCAGGGTCTGGCTGTGGGATGGGGATGGCAGAGCCACGCTCCCAGTCCTGCAGCCGGAGCACAGGGAACGTGGTGGGATCCAGAGGGGCACCTCTGCAGCCTGGGAGCCCTGGGGGAACCCATGTGATTCCTCTTAGGGCACAGATCTCTCCTAATCACCCCAGCAGCTGCATCACAAGGCAGTCAGCAGGGGCTGGAGCTTAACCCTTCATCCCTCGGCACAGGGCACCCAGGAGGTGCTGCTGGAAAAGCACAGGGATGCTCCAAGAGCAGGAATTTTCCCTCTGGATGGCCTCTCTTCCTGCCTCACACTGGAAATTCATCCCCCCGTGCTGCTGCTGCAGAGGCTGGGTGACAAACGTGGATGCGCCGGCCCTGGAACACCTCCCACGCATCTTCCCAGTGCTGGGAAAGGGATTTTTCCCGGCAGCACCATCGGCCTCCCGGAGCATCCCTCACTCCTGGGGCTGCTCCAGACCTCTGCCAGTGCCTTGGAGCTGCCCTGTGTGTGTGGGAGAGCTCCATCTCCTCTTCCTCCTCCCTCCCTGACCCATCCTCATCCTCTCCTTTGCAGGTGGTGCTGTGGGTGTGAGCTGCAGGCCCAGGGCAGCAGCTCATCCACAGTCTGGGAATCCATCCAGAGTGGGAAACCCAAGGCTCCTCCTGCCCAGATCCCAATCCCAGCTGCTGTTCTCTGCTGGAGTCACCTCTTTCCCAGCAGCTCCTCGCACCAGGAAGGTCTTTCCTGCATCTCCCTTGGGATGTGCTGGATGGATTTGATGCCCTGGAGCCCCTGATCCTCCGCAGCAAAATGCACCAGTCCTTTTTAAAAACACGTCCCAAAATGCACCAATGCTTTTTAAAAACACACCCGAGTGCAACAGGAGAGCTGGGAAATGCAGAGAGTGATAAAAGGCTGAGTTTAACCTCAATTCCTGCCTTGCAGGTTCTGCCCAGAATCCAAATTTAGCCCAGGTGAATCAAAGGGCTGAGCAGGAGGGGTGTGCAGGGGATCACATTCCACTGCATCCCTCGGGCTCAGCTTTCCCCACCTCATTTTCTGCCCTTCCTGAATAATTACCAGCTTGGTTCTTTCCAGGCCTTTTGTTCTGGGAATAAGAGACACTTTTTGTTCACAGTGCCTGTAATTAGCTACTGGAACAGCAGATGGATGGACTGGGAGAGCAGGAGGCTCTCCAGGCATTTCAAACACCCCTTGGGATGTCTCTTCTCAAAGGTCTCAGGCTCTCTGTTCCCACCTCGATCCACGGATCATCACCTTCACCACCCAGGAGGATGCTCCCGTGTGGGAGCAGCACAAGCACCACTCCATCTTTTGTCCACAGCTGGACACCAGCTCTCCCAAAATCCTCCTTCTGTCTGCTACAGGCAAAACCCTCTCAGCCAACACCTCACTGCCCTTCCCACCTCAGCTTCGGAGAGTTGGATCTCCCCAAAACCTCCCAGTGAGTTGTTAAACTTCCCATTTCTAAATGGTAAAATGGATTTAGCAACATGTCAGGGCACCGTTAAATAACCAGAGGAGTGCCCATGTTTCACCATCCTCAGCACAAAAAAATTCTTCCTTATATCTAATCTAAACCTGCCCTCTTCCAGTTTAAAACCATTACCCCTCATCCCATCAACAAGCCCTGCTAAAAAAATCCCAGAATTATTTAGGTTTGATCCTAATTTGGACCTTTGATCCAACCCCAGCTTGTCAACCAGACCAGGGTGTGCTGGGGGAGGAGGGAAGTGACTGTGCTGGACCATCTACAAAACCTCCCAGCCACTCCATCCTTCAAGCCTCGACAATTCCAGCCCCCAGGCTTTTGGATCTGCAGCCTTTGGATCCAACCAAGGGTTATAAATGTGCAGGTGAGGCTGCCAAGCACGGCCTCGGGGGCATCCCGAGCTCATCCCGGGCTCATCCCGGGCTCTGCCCACCCCGGCTCCCACCCCGCTGAGATGCACCCCTGCCCTGCCCGTGCCCGGCACCCCGGAGAGCCCGAGCCTGGTTTGAACCGGCTGTTCCACCGCACTCTGCTCTACAATTAACCAAATTAAGGTAACGAGCTGTGACACAAAGCCCATTTGCTGCTCCTCCAGCTGCCAAGACTGCGGTAATTGTGCCGGGTCAGCCGGGGCCCTGCTGCGGGAGGGACCCGTGTGAGGCGCTGCGTGTTCGGGCCCTTCCTCCAAAAATGTTCATTTGCTCCCCAGTCATGTCTGGTCTGGTTTTAATAGCACAGCACTCTTCTCCTGCACAAAGCATTGCAGGGTAATTAAAGATTTTCAGCTTGCCCCGACAGCGAGGAGAGGGAACACGGCCATGGAGAGAGGGGGCCCTCAGCACGGGGTGTCTGCACCCAAAACCCCCGAGGAGGAGATGCACTCGGTGCTGAGCCATTTCCTGGGAAAAGCAGGGACCATTCAGGGGACTGAGTCAGGAGAAGAAGAGAGAGGCAGGGGCCAGGGTTGGGAGAGCATCCCTGGGGTCTCGGAGCTCCTGGGAAGTGCAGCTGGGCACCCACAGGAGCTGCTGGGTTCTTCTTCTCTGGCTGCCCCTCTCTGGTTGTTCCTCCCTGGTTTCTCCTCTCTGGTTGTTCCTCCCTGGTTCCTCCTCTCTGGTTGTTCCTCCCTGGTTTCTCCTCTGGTTGTTCCTCCCTCGTTTCTCCTCTCTGCTGCTCCTCTCCAGGACCAGCCCAGCTCGGGGCAGCCCTGAGCAGCAGCCCTGAGCAGCAGCCCTGAGCTGCAGAGCTGTTTCTGGGCTGTGACCCTGGAGTAGGGAGGGCATCCAAGGAGCAGCCGCAGCTCTGGGGTCACGGCCCGGCTCCGAGCGCCGGCTGCGGACAGGCTGTGTCCCTTCCCCTGTTCCACGGAAAAGCTCCTCTGCTCCCAGGGCTGGGGAGCTCTGCCAGAGACATTTGTGACATTTCTCTCCTGAGGGTGACCCCAAGGCTCCTGGCCTCACCTCTCATGACTCCAGCTTCACAATTCCATTTCCAGGGCTCCCCCAGGACACTACTCAGGCCACACAACGTGCTGTCACCTTTTCCCACCTCCTCTGCATCCTGCTGAGCCACCAAAAAACCTTTTCCCTCCTCCTCCCAAGCAAACGCCTCCTGATTTTCACACCCTCTGTGCTGGCAGAACATCTGCTGATGGGAAATAAGGCAGCAGAGCCAGAGGCAGCGCTGGGAGCTCTGGAGTGAGGCCTCTCCAGGAGCCTCTCCAGTCACTGCAGGGCCCCTGGATGGACAAAAAGGGTCCCTTTGATCCTTGGAACAACGTGGAAAAGGCAATTCCTAAATATTCCCTTGTCTATCCCCATCCAGGCAGAGGAACAGCAAGGTGCAGGCCCTGAACAAAGCACCCAGGGGTTTCCAGCCACTTCCATAAGTTTTTTTTTCCTCTTCAAGTCTGCACAAGAGGTTCAGTCCACATCCATAAAAACCTGTGATGGGTCTGAAGGAGCCACTGGAGGGGCTCACGGAGGCACCGAGCTGGATGTGCAGGAGTATCTGGGGAGGGCAGATGCTCCTGCCTGTCCCTCCAGCACCACAGACACCACTCATCCCAACCCAGCAGCCGAAGGCAGTGGGAAAGGATGGATTTACAGTGCCAGGAGAAATCCAAGTGTACACAGAGCCATGGAGACAACAACTGCCTGGATCCAACTCTGGCACAACGAGTGCTCCTGCTGCCACCAGAGACTGCAGGGACACACAGAGGCAAAGGGACAAATACCAAAGCATTAACTGCTCTCCATCAAATCCGTCTGCATCGCTGGGATGGCTGCACTCGGAAAAACGAGCGGCCAACGGAGCCTCCTGGGTCAGCTGCCTTAAAACCCACCCAGGGCAAGCAGGGTCCCCTCTGCCTCCTCCCCCTGATCCAGCTCAGCACCTGGAATTTCACCCAGGATCCCCAAAATGAACACGCTACAATCCAAACTCCTTGGCTAAAACAGCTTTGGGGATGTCCAGGCACATTCCCACCCTGAGGAGTTAAGGCAGCGCTGAGTCTCCATCCCCAATGTCCAACCAACAACAGCTCCCACCATCCTTGAAACTGATATTAAACAAACAACAGCTCCCACATCCTCAAAACTGGTATTAAACAAACAACAGCTCCCACATCCTTAAAGGCCAAGCCTCCAGGTCAGAGCTATCAAAACAGGCAGTGCAGGTCACTGCCCCACAGCTTCTGTATTTTGGGCTGGTGTTTTTTCAGTTTGGTTCTTTACTTGGTTTGTTTTTTTGGGATTTTTTTGGCTTTTTTTGTTATTTTATTTATTTTTACACAGCAGCTCCGCACTTGTCCAAAGGAAAAGCCCAAACAGGCCCAACTCTGCCCTTGAATCTGCAATTGCCAAAACTTTTCTGGGCAGAGAGGGCGAGGAAAACAATTGTGTGTGTGAGCAGAAGTGAGCTCTGCTCCTGCAGGGCAGGGCAGGCACCTCCATCCCCTCGGGCTGCAGAGAACTCCAGGATTAGGGAATGAGGCCCATAAAACACAATCGTGTAGGATCAGCCCTGCAGCGTTTGACACCTCAATAATCTGCAGCAGGAGGCTGCTGGGAGCAGTTTGTCTCTTCAAATGCCATTTTTAGAAGTCCAGGTGCAAGACAACGTCTGGCACTGTGGGGTTGAGACATCTGGGTGCTGCTTTCATTTATCAGATCCCTTTTGCTCCAAAACACCCCTTTGGCCTCTGGCTCTCTCCCTGGGGGTTATTTTGGTAGTTCCCAGTCCACATTTTTTTCCCTGCCTTTTTTTTTTTTGGTGAAGAATCCCGTGATTGAGAATGAGGGAAGGAAAGCTGACTCCTTCTTCCTTTCCTCCCAGGCTTGGAGCAACCTGGGACAGGGGAAGGTGTCCCTGCCCATGGCAGGGGTGGAACTGGATGGGCTTTAAGTCCTTTCCCACCAAACAATTTCATGATTTTATGAAAAGAAAAAAAAAAAAAAAAAAAAACCTGAATTAAACCCAAACCTCCTGCCCAGTCTAAGCTCTGCTCTGGAGTGAAACCTGCCTGCTCTGTCCTTAACTGACCCCGTGCTGCTCTGGCAGATGCAGCTCTGCATCCCTGACAGCCCGAAGGAGTCAGGGAGAAAAATGCTGCTGCCACCCAACAGCTGCTGGAGGCACCACAGACCAGGAATTTCACATCAGGAATCAGCCAGGGAAAGGAAAAGGGACAACAGATAAAGGGACAATAAATCCAATAAAAGCAATTCAATAAAATCAGTGTTAAATTCTATTTCTCTGAGTCCCAAAGGCCCAATTCCAGGTTTTCAAGCAGAGCTGCTGCTGAGGGATCACAGCAAGGGCTGCAGCTGCATCCCTGCTCCAGCTGCCTGAGGGCAGAGAAACACTCCAGAAACCCCAAGGCATCATTCACAGGAAAAAATAGATGGAAAATGTGTCTATGGTATGTTTTTTTCTAGTTTTTTGACATCAAAACCTTTCCTGAACTTCCTCACCTGTAAAAAGCAGGAGGCTGTCCTTAATACCTGAATTTTTTGACCATTTCACACCTCAGTCAGTTTTTAAGGGAAGGTTTTAAGGTGCAGGTATGGAGAGGACACACCCACAGAGCTCTGTGTCACATCCAGGGCAGAAATATTCCCTCAAACCTGCTGCCCAACCCTCCTCCATGATCCAGTCCCCGATATCCCAGGAATATGGCCAAAAAATACCCAGCTGGACAGAAAGCAAATTGAGAGAGCTGGTAAAATAAGAAAACCAAAATAAACCTTGTTTTTATAATACTGGAGTGAAAAAACTCTGATCCTTTCTATGTTTTCAGTTATTTCTATTATTTAAGTTATTTCTATAAGTAAGTATTTAAATAAGTTATTTATTATTTATTTAAGTTTAATTAATTTATTTCTATTATTTCCAGGCTGTAACCTGGAGGCCAAACACAAGCTTTTACACACCAATACCCAAATCCAGGACTTTTCAAACCACACATCTCCAGCCTCACAAAGGCTTTTAAAAGCTTCATTTTTGTATGAATAAAATAATTTCATTCCAAGCAGCTCAGTTCCACTGAGTCAACCTCCAAGCACTTGAAAGGCTGAGTAGGAAAGCAACTCCCAGCCTCCTCCTTTGGAAAGGGCATGGAAGGAGTGATGGGAAACAGCTGCTGACAGGGAAATGCTCTTTCCTGTGGGGCAAAATTGCCACAGAGTCCTTCAGCCTTGAGAGATTCCTGCTCTTCTGCAAATCAGGAAAAGAGCCAAGGAAAGGATAAAAAGAGAAAAAGCCAAGAGCTGGAGGTGGGAGATCAATGCAGAGAGGTTTTTGTGAAGGCACAGAAATTTCCACATTTCAGCAAGAAATGTGGTGTTGCTCCTCTGGTCTGTTTGTGGTTTGTGTGGGAACACAAACCAGCAGTGGGACAGGAACCAGTAAAACCAGTTCGTTGTCCAGAACATCCTGGGAACACACAACCCCATCCCCCCTGAAACAGCAGCCCCGGACAAACCAGCTGGGTGCAGATTTCACCCCAAAACCAGCAGCCAGCTTGGCTGGATTCACCCAGCTCTGCTGGCAAGAGTCCTCTTTGTCCAAAAAAACCCCTTGGAATGGGCACAGCAGGACACAAGGGCGTGGAAATGTGGCTGTGTGTGGGACAAAGCAGTGTTTTCCCACTGTCACTGAAAATGGAAATGTTTGTGCTTTCCTTGAATAAAAAAATGAAGAAAAAAGCCAATCTCTTGCTGTATCCCTGCTAAAAGCATGGAGTCACCTGGAATGATTGAAAGGGAAATGGAGCAAGGTGCAAACTGCAGGTGGGAGCTGAGGAAGGGCCAGGAAAGGAGCTTAAGGACTTAGCAGAGAGCCTGGAACTTCCCTAAGGAGATTAATGAAATCCATGTCGGAGCCCAGGCAGAATCCCAGCTGTGGCACAGGGACCCAGACAAGCAGGAATGTGTCACAATAAACCAGGATCTGCTCTGGATCCCAAGGATCCCGCTCTGATCCAGTCAGCTTTGAGTGCTGGGTGCTCAGACAGGGAGAAAAGGTCTTTGCCTGCAGGTGTTACTGTCCAGGAACTGCTTTTGATCTCCCTGCCAGGTGCTTCAGCAGGAAAAGAAATCCCATGGAATTCCCTGCCCTGCAAGGTCTGAGCAGCCACAAACACCTGGAACTGCAACCAACTTCAAAGGGATTAAAACAACTCCTGGGACACAGGAGGGGAGGGGGGATTTTTATTGTACACGGGGCAGAAATCCCTTCTTGGTACAGACAGAAATCAAGGGAAATCTCATGGATTTCCACCTGAGGAAGCAGAGCAGAAAGTGGCTCAGCCTCCTCCAGAAAGGCCAAAAGAACAGCACATTCTGAAGGTGCAAATGAAGATTTTTATCTGCAAACAAAGCCCAGTTGTAAAGATCTTCACGGTAAAATGTTAACCAACTAAAAGAGATTTACAGTGACTTATCCTTTTCCTCCTGGGAGAGAATCAAAAGGCTCAGCAGAGCAGGCTGGGGAGCTGGGCAGAGGGAGGAGGTGTATTTTGTGATAAGCCTCAAACAATGTCCCTGTTGAGTGTCTGCACTGAGCTGGAAGAAAATAAAACCTCTGACAAAGCAAGAAATTCTGCAAAGACAGCACTGGCTCCCAGAGCTGGGACAGGAATTAGAGACCCACAAGCATTCACAGACACACTCCCTGTGCAAGGACAGGATTCCCTGGAGATTTTATCCCCTTTTTAGCAAAAAATAAGGACTGGACCGTTCCCCAAGAAATGTTTATTCCCACAAAACTTGCATGAAAAAGCCACACTTCGGTTTAACTGTGAGTTAATCAGGTTTGGAACAAACTCAAACGGGTTTGGAACAAACCATCTCCCTGCTTTGAGAGGATTTTATGTGTGCATGAACCACCAGAAAATTTGCTTTATCTTCCCGTTTTTATCTCCCTTTCCAGGTGCCAGCGCCAGCTGAGAGCTCCAATCCCTCTGCTCCTCATGGGCTCTGCAGCCCTGCCTGACCCAGGTGTCCCTGGGTGACCCAGAGCTGGCCTGAGCCACCCCACATCTGGAACAGGATGAAGGGAAATGTGCAGGGGGAGTTTGTGGAAGGATTAAGATGACTGGGAGTGGTTTGCACATGCAGATAGTGCTCTGTGAGCAAAAGGCCACGCGTTACAAAGAGATTTCCCAGTGCAGCAACACCGACATTTTCACTCCCTGCAATCCCAAAGGGAGAAGCCACAGTCTCTGTGTGAGTGGGAAAGACTTTAAGTGGTTTCAGAAGCATGAAATGAAGCCTGGCAGTGATATAAAACAAAATCCCATCAAAAAAAATGCAAAACCTCAACCCTTGGCAAAGCTGGAAGCATCTCCCAAGCACTCGAGAGAACAGAGGAGGTTTGCAAAGCTCTGGAACCCCTGGGGTTGGGCTCCTGGGCTTTGTCCCTCATCCTGCTTTCCCTGCACAGCCCCAGAAGGAGAAAAGGAACAGCACTCACCCTTTGCCAGCTGCACGAAGCCCAGGATGATGATGAGAGCCAGCGCCAGCAGCTTGGCCGCAGCAAAGGCGTCCTGCACACGGGTGGCAGCCTTGACACTGTAGCAGTTCACAGCTGTGAGCAGCACTGAGGGGACACACAGGGACAGCGTCAGCACCCCGGGAGACACCCCAGATGCACCAAAAATCACAAGGAATCTTTAGATGGGATATATGGAAGGAATTCCTCCCTGTGAGGGTGGGGAGGCCCTGGCACAGGGTGCCCAGAGAAGCTGGGGCTGCCCCTGGATCCCTGGCAGTGTCCAAGGCCAGGCTGGAGCACCCTGGGCTATGGAAGGTGTCCCTGCCCACGGCAGGGGGTGGAATGAGATGATCTCCAAGGTTCTTTCCAACCCAAACCATCCTGTGATTCCTTTTTGCTAAAACAACCAACCCGAGCCTCTTCCCAGAAGAGAAACTCCTTGAAAGCTCTGCAGCCTCACACTTCCCAGTTCTACCCTTTATTTTGGCAATAAGTGGTGTGAATGGTGCCTGTGCTCCTTGGGACATGGAATGGCACTGCTCCACTGGAAAACACTTCTGAGGGCCTGTAAATAACAGGCCTGACTGCACCCCCCAGCACCAAAGGCCACAGTCCCTGTCCCATCGATCCCACTCAGTGCTGCTGGGGTGTGGAAACACTTCAGGGATGTCAGGCCGAGCCTCCAGGGCTGATCCATGGTGATTTTATAAAAACAGCACCCCAAAGGCTCTTGGAATGACCCTGCTGAAGGGAAAGGAGCTGGGCCTGCCCTGACCCTGGGCTGGACACAAACAACACCTGCAGGTCACTGGGGCAAGGTGGGAAGAGGAGCTGGGGCTGTGGAAAGCCCCATCCTCTGTTCATCAGTGCCAGGGACAGCTGTGGGGCAGTGCCAGGGCTCCCTGAGCATGGAGGAGAGGATTTCCCAGCATGGCACTGCCTCCCCAGCAGTATTTGTTTGCTGAGAAGCTCCCGCTGCCCACAAGTTGCCCTGTGGTGAATGCAACTACTGGGGTTTATTTCCAACCTTTTTTTGCCATATCCCTCCCCCATTCTCTGCACTCGGCTCCTGCCAGTGTGACATTCCTGCCAGGCAGGGCACAGCCTGATCCAGGCCTTGTCTGAAGCCCCAGAGCTGCTCCTGGCAGAGCAAATAATGGCCAAGCTCTGCTGCCCTCACAAGTCATTGACTATTTTGGTGCCCTGCTCCCCCTCCCCGAGCTTGTTATGGACACAGGCAAATGTCACACTGAGGGTGACAGTGCCCACGTGCTGGATGCCCTCCCTCCAGCCCCGTGACCCCTGGCTGTCCTCTGGCTGTCCCCTGGCCAGCCCCAGCCCTGAGCACTCACCAGCAGCTCAGGGAGGAGCAGATCCCAAATCTCCTCCTGTAGCTGGAGGCTTTTCCCTGCAGGGTCCTTTCCCCACTGGCCTCTGCCCTCACACAAAGGCTCTTTCCCAGAGCCTGCAGCTCCTTTTCACAGGAGCCCACGGCCTCGACCAGAGCCAAACAGCTGCTCCCCAAAACATCCCAATCCCACTCTCCTGAGGGTGAGAGCTGGATCTGCACTCCCAGCTTAGAGCCCAGAGCATCTGATCCCAGAATCACAGAGGAGTTTGGGTTGGAAGGACCTTAAAGATCCAGTGCCACCCCTGCCACGGGCAGGGACACCTTCCTCTATCCCAGGCTGCTCCAGACCCTGTCCAAGCTGGCCTTGGGCACTTCCAGGGCTGGAGCAGCCTGTGCCAGTGTCCCAGGATCCGATGGCTTTCAGGATCACTGGCTCCTTCCTCTGCCCTCCCATCTCCAGGATCTGCTGCCATTTCAACACAAGAGCATTTAAAGTGTGGAGAAGTGAGAGCTGGACGTGTCAGGAAGGAAAGCACATGATCCAATCCATCCCACAGGAGTGACAGCCACAAGTAAACAAGGATTGGAGATGGATTTTGTATCGTGCCCTCGGAGCCCCTTTGGGAGTGTGGCTGAGACTGAAATGACTCCGAGGTGTTTTTGGGGAAGCAGAGCCGTGCTGGGGTCACAAGACAGCACGAGCTGGGCTCTGGCCAGCAGCAGGGGTGAGTGACTGTGGTGACAGATGTGCCACACCACTGTCCCCATGCCAGGGCCCTCTGCCCCGCGCTGCTCCGGGAGATACAGGACAGGGACAGGGACAGTCACACCATGGCCAGGCCTGAGGGCTCTCAGCCCCTGCAGCAGCCCTGGGCCTGTGGGGTCACAGCTCTGTCACCACACAGGGACACTGGGACACGTCTGCCTCCGGGGACAGGGCAAGGGACACAGTCAGACAGCAGGGAGGAGGAAACACAGCTTAACCAAGTGACCTCACAGTGCTGCAGGGGACAAGGAAACCCAGGAAATGGCACCCAGCAAAACTCCCAACTCATGCACTGAAGGCACCTCCAGTGAATCCTCACGGGCAGGGAGCTTCGGAGCCAGGATTCCCTGTGACCAGCGATTATGCTAAAAATAAACCTGCCCTTGTTTACAGAGGGATATTTAAAGGATGAGCTCACCCATCTAAAACCACGCTGCTGCTGCTGCTCCCGGGCTGAGGACAGCCCTGAGAGGTGTGACAGTGACATTCCCTGCCCCATTTAGGCATTCTGTGTCTGGGACAATAACTGCTTCACCCCCACTTCAACACTGATTTTTAGGGGCTGTTTGCCATGTCCTGGTTTTATACAGAGTCCCCTGGAGGGTGGTGGTGAAAATAAAAGGCAAAAGTTTCCTACACAGTCCAAATGTCCGTGTTCAGCCCCAAAACCCCATCAGTGGCAGATAAACAGGCTCCCTAAAAATGAGAAAACACTTTGGGATCAGAGAGTAAACAAGGCTGGAAGTTTCTGCCATGGCTGTGAGTCAGAGCCCTTCCAGTCACATTCCCTCTGCTTTGCTTTTCCCACCTCACAATAATATTTGCCTTCCCTAAAGGAGCACAGTGGAGTTACTCCACTTCAATACTTCCAACCCAGGAAAGGCCAAGAATCCCCCAGTCTCGCCCATCAGGAAGAATCCTACAGACAGCAAACAGGAGGAGAGCCTTTTCCACAAAACTCCAGGATAAATTCCAGTGGCTGCTGAGCTTCTCGGGAGGCTGGGATTCCTGAAAGCAGCGAGTTGGATTGCTTTGATCCCAGATGCTGCACTGCCACGCAGGGGCTGCGGGATCCTCCTGGCAGCGCTCCCTCACCTCGGCTGAACCGCTCCAGGAAAAACACGGCAAAGCTGCACAGCTCCAGCATAAATCAGGGCAGTGATACACAGATCAGGCTGTGCTGCCCTAATTCCTGCAGTGTTTTCCTAAGGCTCCAGCCCCTGTCAGACAGCAGCCAGGCAGAGCTTCGGAGTGACCCATCCGGAATCATTCTAGGAACAAGGATTTCAGCGTGACCTGGTGTGCCACGGCCTGGCAGAGCCAACAGCCCCTCTCCAAAGCTTTACATAATTGGGATAATAAGTGCTAGAAAGCTGAAGGGATGGCAGTTGGATGGGGGGGAACTTTTCATTGAATCCTAGACTGGTTTGGATTGGAAGGAACATTAAAGCTCATCTTGTTCCAATCCCATGGGCAGGGACACCTTCCACTGTCCCAGGGTGCTCCAAGTCCATTCCAGCCTGGTCTTGGGCACTTCCAGGGATCCAGGGGCAGCCCCAGCTTCTCTGGGCACCCTGTGCCAGGGCCTCCCCACCCTCACAATAACCAATGTTTCCCTTACATCTCATCTAGCTTGAGTTATTTCTCACTCATCACTCTGGCAGGAGAGATCCTGGTTTTTGCTCTCCAGGTGCTCCTCATCCCTTCACCCCTCCACAAACTGCTCCAGCCCAGCCTCATTCCAAGATAACTCAACCCACAAGGGAAGCCAGAGGCTTTCAGTGGGAAATGTGGCTTTCTAAAGACAACAGGCTTCAATATTTCCTCTGTCCTGCAGTCCCTGCTGGCTTCAGGCATCTCACTGAACCTGCTCCACTGGCACTCACCTGCACAGCCAGGGAATTCCCCATTCCTGATAGGAACAAGGACAAACATCGGACCCAGGACTTTACTCCCCTCAATTCTCATTTTATGGCTGTATCCCTTTGAAGTTGCCTCCCCAGCTCCTTCCCAGACACAATTCCTAGATGACAACAGGAATAAATGCCTGTGAAGCAGCCAGAGAAATGGCTCAATCCCACCCAGAACACATCCATGATAACTGCTGGAACAACAGCCCCTGTGTGTGCGGGGGAAAGGCAGGATGGGCGAGAGCTGAGGCTCTGCCCAGAGCAAACAGTGGGAATGGAGCCAGGCATGGGAAAACCTGGGCCTGCCACTTCTGATGCAACAGCCTTGGCAAGATTCCCATAAAACAGGCAGGGCTGCAGGTTTTCCGGGATGGAGCAAAGATCCAATCCCAGCCCCACATGGAACTGGCTGGGGGTGACAGGAGCTTGCTCAACCCAACATTCTCAGCAGCTCTGCAGGTGAAACGTTCCTGGAATGAGCACAGGAATTCCTCAGGTGCTGGCACAGCTGCATTCGTGCTGCCTCTGGGGTCACACACACTTGCACAATGTCCTTTCTGTCCTTAATTTCACCTCCTGTAGGATTCCCTGGGCCTGACCTGTGGGGCTGCCTGGGTAATTGCACGTACACCCCTGGAACAGGGATAAATGTGTGGAAGGAGCTGCCTTTACGGGACTAAACTCATTAACTTGCTCTGAATTCCCCAGGGGTTCCTGTTTGTGGTATTACAGGACCCAGTGAAAACGCACATCAGGTTGGGAAGTTGTGGAAAATAGAGGGAAAACAAAGGGAAATCCCCTCCACCAGCTTCCCTGCCAGGAAAACAAGGAATGTGAACTGTTCTACCATGCATGACTGTCTCTGTAACTCACATTTCCAAAGTGGCTGGCCCTCACTACTGTAAGATGATGCTCCCATTTACCATCTGCCTCTGGCTGATGTTGATTTTCCCTCACACTTACTCCCAGAATCCAGCTCCTTTCCCTTCCCCAGCCCACAGCAAAGGCTGCTCCTTTCCCTCCCCATGAAGAGCAGTTTTCTCTCCTACCAACCGTGGCTTGAGGCACAGACAGGACAAGCTGAGCCTGTGGGACCAAGGGACAAATCCCAGGGATGGCAGAGCACATGGAACAGGCACAGAACATCCATAGCCTTTAGGGAATTGCTGCCTGAGCCCACCAGAGGTTGGAAAACAGAGCTAATCCACACAGCACAAACAAAAAATTAAGTTATACTGACTAGAGTGGATTAAACCCATGGGAAAATCAATTCACCAAGGCAAGAAACCCCCACCAATTTTATATTCCAGTGGCTGGGATGGCAACAGTGTCTCCCAAAAGTCTCAGGGGTTTCCAACTGCACAGTCCAGCATGAGACAGGCAAGGTCACAGGCAGAAAATGCTTCAGGAGATTTCAACTCGACAGGTATTGATTGAAGACTTTTGTGCCTTGCAAGGTGGGGAAGGGAAAAAGCAGAGGGAAAAACTTTGCAGATATTTCTGCAAGGACAAATCCCTGGAGAAACTTAACACCCAGGGCAACCAGACCGGGAAAGGGAAGGGCCTGGGGGCACACGAGGCTGTTGGAAAGCACTTGGCCCAGAGCAAATGTGTCTATATTAAAATCTACTTATAGTGATTAACATACCTGGCAACGCTTTCCAATTCCCCTTTTTATTCCTCTTCCCAAAACAGCAATCAGGGAATGGTGGCCTCAACAAAGGAGAAGGCAAAGGCTGCCCTACCAAGGAGTCTAAAAAAAGGGATCATCTCCAAATCTACCCTGAGACCAGGAGCTCTGGATGTCCCAACAACCAGCCCCAAACACCCTGAGCAGGTCAAACCTGTGTAACACCCCTATCCCTGTGGTACCAACATCCCATAATGACAGTGGGACACTCTGACACAGGAAAACTCCAAATAATTCCCCAATGCTGGGACAGGTGGCTCCCACCTAGAGGCAGGAGTTGCTGTTTTGTCTCCTTAGGAAGAAGGTTGTGATTTACTCCCAAGGTTTCCAGAGGACATGACACAGCAATTCCACAAACAGGACATTTTACCACAGGAAGACAAACAAAATATATAGAGAAAAGATATGGAAAAGCTCTTTCTCCCTATTTCTTCCATTCCCAGCAAATTAACCATCCCAAACTAAACATCTCCTCCTCGCTCACCTCACTGAAGCACCTTCCCAACACTGAGCAGCACCTGCTGGTATTTTATGTGCACAGAATTCAGCTCTGCATCCTGGCTGGAAAAAGTGGCTTTCCCACCCCTTGGATTGGACCTCCTGGCCACATCCTGACCCTGAGACTATGAGACTCTTGGAATACTCAAAACAAGTGATGCTGCTTTGAATGAGGCTGACCCTGGAGGGGTTTTCCACCAAAACCTTCCCCATTTGTTCATGCCGGAGGAGAAAGGCTCTGAGTGATCTCAGTGATAGCATAAACCATCCAAACACTGTAACATTTAATGGGATAATTGTTGTGAGAGCCAGGAGAGGGGTGCTGGAATTGCAGTGGCTGCTCACTGTGTGCTTCAAGAGCCCTCCAAGCCCTCATTGATTTCTGGAGAGTCTCTGCGAGTGTCAGAGCCTGTTTTCATTAATGCTGCTCTAATTAAACACAGATTAAAAAAGCAACCTCAGCCTTGCAGCCTTTGCCATCCAGCAGGGATTCCACAGACCCCTTCCTTCCACTCCACTCCAACGAGGGCAATTTGCTGATGGAGCTTTAGTCCCTTAATCCACCTTTCTGGAGAAGGAAAAATAAATCTTCAAAGCTTGTCCTGGCTGATGAATTAAAAGCAGCAATGCTGCAGAATGAACCCATCTCAGAAAGGCCCTGAGTGCATTTCGGGTTTGCTTTTCACCAGTTAGCACCTGATGAGGTGGAAATCCTCCTCCTCTGCCCTGCACACACCTGGACAAAGAGCTGAGCTTGGCAGGTTGGAAGCAAAACCTTAATGTCAAATAAAGACACTCCCGCTTCCCACAGAAGCTGTGATTTCTGGGCGGCATGCTGCCACTGGATATTCCCTCCTGGACAGCTTGGCAGCTGCCCTGGGCTGGATTCCTTGTCCTCCCCTCACTCCCAGGTTCCTCTCAGTGCTCTCAGACCTGACTCAGCTCTGCCCTGGCTGCTGCTCGTTCTTTCACTCTCCGGCTGCTCAAAACAAAAGAGACAAACGAGGAATTCATCAGCATTCCCTGGAATTCCAGGCTTGCAGGAGCAGTGCCCAACAGCAGAGTTCAGAAGCAGGGAAGGAAGTTTAGACAAATTCTGAGGAAGATTAAAATTCCCTGGCTTTGGAAGTAGCAGCTATTGCGGTGCTGGGGTGATTAGTGCCAGATTTGCATATTAATTAACAAGCGAGACGTGAACTCAGAAGCAAACTGTCCAACTGCTGACTTGACACTGAAGAGCAAGAATAAAATTATATGTAACAGAATATCCTGAGCTGGAAGGGATCCACAAGGATTATGGAGCCCAATCCCAGTTTTCCACTGCAGAGCAGATCTTACTGTCAGGAAATGAGGGAATTACAGAAGCTGTGTGTGGCACTCAGGGTGTGAGGATGTGTGGGATGAACAGCTCAGGCACTTGTGGAACACCAAGAACCAGCTCAGGGCTGGGAGCAGCTTCATTCCTTGTCTCCCTGATCCACAGGGAATTAATTTACTGTGCCACAACCCAAACACCTGGGAAGGTGCCTCTGTGCAAGCAGGAAATCTGCAAATTCACAGGGGGAAATGAGGAATATCCGTGGTATCTTTAAGAGATCCATTTAACACTTTCCATCCCTGAGCCCTGTCTGGAACACACAGGGTGTACTGCTGATTTTTAATGATTTTTGTTAAGGTTTATCAGTTTGAATTGAAGAAATGTTCACACAAGTGGCAGCAGGATGGGAAAGAAAACCTGAGCCAGAGCACGAGATCCATGGTTTAATTCTTTGCCATGTCCAGTACTGACACTGTAATATAGATCATCAAATATGCAAATTCAAGATCTAATAATTGTCCCTCCACCCACTATAGGGAGGGTAAAACTGGTTTGGATGAGATCAGATATGAGAGAAATTCAAATTATTGCTGGGTTTTCACACAAATGCACGAACTCTGCTTCCTGAACTTTCAATTTTTGTGTTCCCAACGCTTGGATGGATTTTGTGTTTGCTGTCCCTTGGCATTTGCTGTTCTGATTCATCAGTTTTAAGCTATCAACCAGCCAATCTCACAGGTAAAAGAGATGCTCCAGTTTCTGAATCACCCAGGTAACCCGCAGCCTGGAAACCTTCAGCCAAATATTTGGGGAACATGAAATGAGCCAGGCTAAGGATGAACAGCCCGACCCATCCTGCTCCAGGAACAGTTCCCTGAAGTGGATTCCCAGCCTGTATTTGGGAAACACCACAGGCACTCCCGGTGCCCATGCAAGAAGCCCTGCATACCAGCTGGGTGTAGATTACAATCTCCAGAGCAGAAAACACCTATTTGTAGTTAAATCCTCCTTACCACCCACCTTGTTTTCCTCAGCACCTTTCAGGGGAACTCAATTCCCACTTCCACCTATTTTTTCCTTTCCCTCAAGCCTCTGATTTAGCTTCTCTCAGTGCATTAATTCAGTCTCTGAAGTTCCTGGTGGCAAATACTGAACAACACATGATTTATTCAACTGTTCAACAGCAGCAAAGTGGAAACAAATAACTTTTGTTATTCCTGCTCTTACTACAAACTGTGCAGCCAAGTGCATTTCGTGTGGAGATACAAATGCAAGGAATAGAGCTGGGACTGCTCTGCAAGGATTCTGGATTTTGGCTACTGTATCCCAGCCCCGGGTCCCAAATTCCTCTGCTGCTTCCCAAGCTGCTCTCCCCCATTCTGAGGTAACTCATTAATGTATGTGCCACAGCCTATGCACAAAGAGGTCATTTTTTCTACTCTAGAGCTTTTGGAAGGAATAAAAAGTCTCTCCCTGGGCAGTGGGTGTTTGAACAAAGCTGTTTGTTAGTCCCCACAAGTGTTGTGTGACTCCCTGAGCCCTCGGAGCAGATTTACTTCATTTATTGTTCCTGGGCCACGATGCGGTTTTGGCATGGGAGAGATGAAAAGCTGATTCCAAAAATCAAAGTTCCAAAACTCCAAGTTCCCGAAAGCTGCCTTGCTGAAGGCGCTGCAGGATGAACAAACCTCTTGGAGCAAAGGAGACAACCCCAAATTTAACCCAAAGCATAAACAAAGCAAGAGCCAGCAGTGCAGGGGGGAGCAGAGTTTAAAGGAGAAACACATGGGAATGATGAAGATCTGGAGAACTCCAAACTCTTGCTTTGGCATTTCAGGATAAAGGTTCAAGAACAAATTCTGCCGCAGGGAAACTCCTAATTGCTGCCAAAGGAAGGCTGGAGACATTTCTTGGAGAAGGATAAATGGGAATGAGACCTGGCTTCAAGGAGTTTCATGCTGCAAATCCCCCATCAGTGAACAGATCCAAAGATGGGCAGGTCTGTTTAACCCTGCACCGGGTTTTGATCAGTGAAATGGGAACAGAGACCAGTTTTGGGAATGATCCTGCAGATGAAAAGTCACTTACGGTTAGGAACACATCCTCAAAGGCTTTGCCAGCTCCAATCTGTGCTTGCACAGCAAAACTTTGCCATAAGGCAGCAAGAAAACTCTAAACTATGCCCCAATTCTTTGGTTTTTCAGCAAGGAACACGAATGCCACATGCATCCGTGCCCCTCTCCTGTGTGCCCCTGAGGAAACCACAGTGCACACTGGCAGGACAGCTCAAAAATCAATTTCCAAAAGGCAAGACACCCATCAGCAGCACTATTCCCTGACCACGTTACAGCCTTCTTAGTTAAATGACTAAATTTCCCTAATAAACGCCCTCCACGCTGTAAAAAACTTGGATGGAAATCCACATGCCTACCTAGGTACCTTTATATTCCTAAAAATTCATCTGGGGACTGAGAAGTTTCAATTTTGCCCGAAGAAAGCACAACCCACTGCCCTGCCTGTTATCAATCCTATAATTAGCCATAAAATTTACCTCCCAAAGCCTGGGTCAGGCTGGCTATGAGACATTTCCAGACAATATATCTTCCCATAACGATCACGTGCTGCAGCTTTGGGATGCCTGAGATCCTCAGAGGGGGAAGGAATCTCACACAATCCCCTGGGAAAGGGCAGCACGGACGAGCAGCCTCCTCTTCATCACCCAAAATGCAGAAATACAGAGATCACCTGGCTGTGGTTTTGTACAGTGAATAAATGCTTTATAAAGCCCTCACAAAATTATATCCTCTCCCAACAAACATCTTTATAAAGGCATTAAATTCCAGCGGAGCAGAACGGATTGAACGGGAAATGAGGAGGGGAAAAGCAGGACATGGTCCTGTATTTAAAGGATTGGGAATTTACAGGATTGGGAATTTGGACGGAGTGACTTTGCAGTCACCAGAGGAACGGAAAATAGGATTTGAGTGGCAAAACTGCAGACCCCAAAATACCAGAGAGGTGATAAAAAGTGCACCGGGAGAGAGATCCGTGTGCCCAGACAGATCCGTGTGCCCAGACGGATCTGTGTGCCCAGGGTGGCACCACCGGCCCTGAATTCATCCCGCCGTGACTGAACTTCTCTGCAAGGCAACGCCTCAGAGACAGAACGTTTGCTAGCAAAAAGAAACCCCACAAAAGCAGGTTTTGAGCACGGTGTCAGTGCCCACACGGCCGGGAAATATCTCCTCTCACAAGTGGTGCTGAAAGCAGCTCAGGGGCGTGTTCAGCACCAGTTGCTGGTGAGAGATAAGTGTTCTCCTCATCCAAACCCGCACATCAACGCCCATCCCGGCCCTGCAGAGCCTCGGCACGAGGGGATTTTTCCCTGCCCGGGCATAGTCCTGTGGGAGAGCACAAGAAATCCTATTCCAGCTCCCAGGAAAAAAGCACGCTGCATTTGTGACACGCTGCTCGCTGCGCTGTCGGGAATCAGAGAGCCTCACTAGCCCACGGCTGGCATTGGGGGAATTTTTTGCTCAATTTATTACGGATGGGGCCACACTGGCTGCTGTGGCTATTCAAAACAGCCAAAAACCCCCTCCAGTATGCAGCCAGAGTGTCACAGGAGAGATGGTGCAGATCTTTTGGGGAAGGTGATGGTGAGTGAGGAACCACGTGGAGAAGGGCAGCGGGCACCTGCAGAGGGTCATGGAATCATGGAATGACTTGGGTAGGAAGGGAATTTAAAGCTCATCCCGTCCCATGGGCAGGGTCACCTTCCACTAGCCCAGGATGCTCCAAGCCCTGTCCAACCCGGACATTTCCAGGGATCCAGGGGCAGCTGCAGCTCCTCAGGGAAACCTGTGCCAGGCCCTCCCCACCCTCACAGGGAACAATTCCCTTCCAATATCCCACCTAACCCTCCTCTCTGTCAGCTGAACGCCACGAGCGGCTACTTACGGACACACAGACAGGCCACCAGCTTGGCAGCCTCGTCGGGCACGGGGCAGGTGGGGAAGATGGGCTTGAGCAGGTACGTGGCGAACACCAGAGCCACGATGTACTGCGAGGAGGGCCGGATGATGAGCAGCTCTATCCAGAGCTTGAGGAAGGCGGGCAGGGAGCCGTACACCTCCAGCATGTAGGCGTAGTCCCCGCCGGACTTGGTGATGGTGGTGCCGAGCTCGGCGTAGCACAGCGCGCCCACGATGGAGAAGGCGCCGCACACGGCCCAGACCACGAGCGACAGCCCCGGCGAGCCGGCCTCCCGCAGCACGCCCGTGGGGGTGACGAAGATGCCGGAGCCGATGATGGTGCCCACGATGATGGCCACGCCGTTGAGCAGGGTGATGTTCCGCTGCAGGGTCACCCCCTCCGCCGAGCCGCAGGGCGACGGCGAGCGGGCACAGCCGTTTTCCTGCGCCCCTTCCAGCATCTTCTCCATCGCCTGCTTCTCCTCCTCCTGCGCCAGCGAGGCGGCCGAGCCGGCGGGGCTCCGCTTCTTCACGGCATTGCCGGGGGAGCTGCCGCCGCTGGCGGACATGGTGGCGGAGCGGCGGAGCGGCGGGCGCGGCCACGCCGCCACCTTCGGCCGCCCCTTTTGTTCCGGCGGCGGTGGGCCGGGCTCCTTTCCGGGGGGAGGAGGAGGAGGAGGAGGAGAGCGGCAGGAGGAGGGCAGGAGCACGGGGGGATGGTGCAGCGCCCCCGGCTTGCGCGGCAGCCGCTGGGTGCCCGCTCGGCCCCGCTGCTCAGCGGCGCATCGCTCTCAGCCCGGCCCCTTCCGACCGTCCCCGCGCCCCAAAAAGGGGCAGAAGGAGCCAAGCGGGCTCCCCGCAGCTCTGCCCCAGCCCGGGATGCTGGGGCTGCTCGCTGCCCGCAGGGGAGGTGTGTTAGCTGCCCTTCTCCTCCCTGCACGGGCGCTGGGTTCGTACAGGGAAGGGCAGTGTGTTCTGTGTGACCCTATAAAGGAGAACGGATCCCTGTGTGTGTCCAAACCCGCAGATCCTGCCTCTCCCAGCTCCCCCCAGCCCCATCCTGCTGGGCTTTTCCACCCAAATACACAAGCACAGGGCAAGGCCCCGGCGCTGCATCACCTGCACCTCTGCAGAGGCGCTGCAGGATCAGCCCCTCCTGTCAGGCACCAAAATCGCCAAAAGGGCTTTGTCTGCAAAATACATCATTCACCAATCTCAAATCTGACAGATGGCAAAGTCACCAAGAATGCTTGTTTGCAAAAGGAAAATATAAAATAATTCACCAATCTGCCAGTTGTGCAGGCAAAAAGGGCAGTGCCTGCCTCACTAAAGGCAGAGGTGCATCCAAGGAGAATCACTTGGATATTACAGTAATGCCCAAGGAGCCAATACTTCAGCAAATTCAGACTCCCTCTTGCCCTGGTGGGACAGGAGAGGAGCTCAGAGGCTCCAGCCTGGAAGCTCTGATTCCAAACATTCCCTCTGAGAGTGGAAGTGGTACCTCTGAGGAGCTGCTTCCCAGCGAGTGCTGTCACACGAGGAGTGGTGCCCAAGCTCCAAACCCCGGGGTTGGTGTCCATCCTCCCGGAGCACCCTCTGGGCACCTTTCAGACAGGCAGGAGGTGGGGTGGGAGATTTTCTCCAAGAGGAAACGTGGGATCGACATTCTGGGGAAAAAGGACACATTTCAGTTACATTTCATTTCCATCGTAACCACTTCCCGCCATTCCAGGAATCCCAACCGGCCCAAACCTTGGAGCACTAATCCGAACCTGACATCTAGTGGCTGCTCAGGGGCTCAAACATCTGCTGCTGACTTCATGTAAACATCCAGATTGAGGAAGAGAGCAAAGACAGAAACTACCTCGGCACCGAGCACGTTCCTCCAGTTTTCAATGAGAAATGGGACCTGAAGAGACTGAAAAGACTCTGACAATTAATTTAAAATAAACAACAAAACATTTATCACAGTTTTTCTGTAACCCCAAAAGCCTTTCTTTACCTCACCAGTTTGCCATTACAGGCAATTTTTGTAACTGCATTTCATGATTTATCCCAGGAAAAAATGTTCAAAGGACCACGAAATCAGGAAAAGAAGCGGGTACTTACAACATTTGGGATTATCCCTGTGTGAGCCTTGTTACATCAGGATCCAGCACACAGGACTAGGATTGAAATGAAGTGTTTGCTTCAGGTGTTTTCAGATGAATGCTGAAACTCAGTTATATATTGGGGGAATAAAGTCATTCATCAAGGCATTTACTTCAGTGCTGCAGGCCAAGCTCCTCAAGGCCAATAAATTACCTAGAACCTGAGTTGGGAGGGACCCACAGGGATCAAATCCAATTCCTGGCCCCAAGAATCCCACCATGGGCATTTTACACTCAATGCATAGACATTTCCATGAACTCTCACAAGAATGGGCCTGAGTTATCCTGTTCGAATTCTTCCAAAAAGGAATTTCTTCCTGGACTCACAGCTAAGAACCTGGAAACGCCAGGCTCCAGAGGCAGCGGAGCAGCAGCCACTGAACTGCCCTTTTCCAAGCCAACCACATACTTGACTCTCTCGCAAATTAATCCACGGGAGTTAATTCTACAACTGTTTTTCCATTTGTATTCCTGAGAAAACACCAGCCTGGCATTGGGGTGTGTTCCCAGAGCGCTTGATATCTTCAAAGCACTTCCCAAATGCTGAGTGCTGTTATCAGCCCGGCCACTAACATTACCTCTCCTCAGGCCCCCAAGTTATTCCGCAGGATCTTTGAAGACTATTTGATTATCCAATCAGTTCTCCATGTGCTAACACTCAGGCACTCGGAGCTTGGCACATCAAAAAGGAGGAGGGAAGGAATGATTTGTCAGGAGGACAAACAAGGAGCAGGAGCAGGAGCAAATTGGCCATTTGTGAGGAGTGATGGGGATGTTTTTAAGCAGTTCTTTGGAAAAGCTGCCTTGATCCAGCCACCCCGCTGGCAGCAAATCCCCCATTTCTTCAGCAAACACCTCAGCTGTGCTGATAAAGAGCTCAGAGCCGGTTTTCCTGGGTAAATGGAAGTGGTGGCAGCTTCTAGAACCATTAAATGGTCACAAGAGCAGAGCTGGCCTCACTCCTAACCCGGGCCACTCTTTCTCCAGAAGAAAAGGGGCTGCCTACCCCCCAGCACACGTGGGGAGCCTTCTGTAAACATCACCTACAATTGTTTTAGGGGGATTCCTTAACCAGGAATGGAATCTCCTGTTTTTCCTATCAAAAGAAACTTCTTTGGATTAATCCAGCTCAACAAAACCTGTCTGTGTGACAGCTGGACTCCAAGCATAGCTCAGCTGTGAAATAGAAATTAATGCTTATTTCACCCATATTTCATAGAATGGTTTGGGATGAAGGGACATTAAAGCTCACCCAGTTCCAACTCTGACACCTTCCACAATCCCAGGTTACTCCAAGCCCTGTCCAACCTGGCCTTGGACACTTCCAGGGATGGGGAATCCACAGCTTCTCTGGGCAGCCTTCCCAATATCTAATCTAAACCCACTTTTTAATCAACTTTTAATTGGTATCAGTAATTTAATTTATTTAAAGGGGTATGTTAGGGTTATTTGATAGCATTTTTGTAGCCACAAGCACCAGCTGAGTCACACCCCACGTGGGCTCAAGGCTCAGTTTTGCCAAGGCCATTAACAGGACACAGGAAGGAGCTCAGCTGACAGGTCCAGTTTAATGGGCAGTGTCCAGTGAAGGAGCTCAGCAGAGATCCTGAAACCCTGGAATGCTGCTGGAGAGGGCCTGTGGCATCGAGCTGGATGTGATCAATCATGAGATGCGCTTCATCAGCAGGGCAGCACAGAGAGCTCATTGTGCTTTCATCCTAACACAGTTCAGCTGAGTCTTTCAGAGCTTGGAAGTATCACAGAACATCTGACAGCTGATCAGACTCCACTCCTAATGAACTGGGGCATTCCCAAAGAGGAATTCCAGTATTTTCTTTGACAGGAAATCTGATTTTTTTTTTTTCACTTGAAAAGCTTAATTACACAACGAGATGGAAGCACGGGTTTCTCTGTTCCTTTATTGTAGTTGCACACTAATGTAACAGTGTAAAATGCAGCAGCTGAAAGGTTCTATACATCAGGGAAAGGGCCTGAATCCCAGGAAAACATAAAGCATTCCCTGTTCCAGGTGGTGTCTGCAGAGACAGCGATTTCAGTCAGTTATGATCAGGCAGGTAACAGACATTAAATACACAGTGTAATAAAGGCCACAAAAACAAGATGCACAAAGGAAAAAAAAGCCAAGATGTGCCAGGAAATACAAGTTAAAACATTCCAGATTAAGGCACGAGGGGACCCTTCCTCCAAAGCAGAATTCCAGTCCTCTAAAAAGCTGTGGAGATCAAAGCAAACTCCAATTCTAGAGCTTTCAAAACGAGGGGAGAACCCCTCTGTGCTGACAGAAGGCAGCACAAAAGTGGTCAGGAACACCTGAAGAGTGAAAGTTCTGGAATGTAGGAACAGGGATCAAACATTCCAACACCAGAGGAAGTTGTCCCAGCTATGAAGTCACCAAGGACAAGGTAAGAGCAGCATTTCAGAGAAATACTGAAAGGCAGCTGGGAAGTCAGGCCAGCACAGACACAGCTCTGTGCTCCAAACCTTCTCCTCCCTTTCCAGGGAGTTGTCCCAGAATTATTCCTGTACCAGTCTTTAATTCCTAGGACCTGCTGCCCCAGGAATGCCTCCTAGGGCAGTATTTAGTAATAAAGTGACTCATATGCAAGGAAAATACAAATATGTGCTTTGACCCTTTCGTACTGTGCCACCCAAAAGAGCCCAAAGATTCTTCTTTAACTTAGTTGTGCAAAATCATGACAAGAATCAGCTCTAACCCAACAATCAAATCATTTTTCCACACAGAACTGAGAGAATAAGGCACAGGGATTCCAACCTATCTCTTGTTTTACACACATGTGCAGGCACACAATTATTTCCCCAAAGTTAACATTCACAAGGTCAATAAAGTCATTGTAACAGAAAAGTTAAAAACGTAAAAAAAAGTGTTCATTTCCAGATTAATTCCAACAACCTGCCCTGCAGCTGAGCTCCTGCCTGCCTTAAGGAGATGCTAAAACACTACACAGAAATGCAGGACTCAAGAAACAGCAAAAATAAATGTAACAAAACCCCTATAAAACTTCCTTTTTGTAGCACAGTAGAGTTATTTTTTCATCTCCATTAACCCTGTTTCCAGATATTTGAAGTGATCAGTGCTGAAATTGGAATTTATTCATTTTATGTCAGTAAAAATAAGTGTGATTTGATGTAAATGTGGATACAGCTTAACTGTATGAGTTGATAATTCACTATTCTCTAACAAAGCTTCCATGGCAATACTTGAGCAAAGTAAATCTCTGTGAGAACTTTAAATAAATTCTATGAGAACTTTAACTGGATCACTGGGAATATCCCACATCCCCTCTGATGGATGCAGGGTGGTGAATGTGTTCAAAAGGGATTTACACATCCAGGAAGAAAATCTGATTGAGTGGAGCAAACTACAGAGAGCTCAGTGGGTGTGAGGCTGCTCCAGAGTTACAGAGCAGCTGAAGCTCAACAGTTACACCCTGGCAGTTCTCTAAGAAAATCTGAATTTTGGGTTTGTTGGGAAAGCTGGATCAACTGGTGATTCTTCTCCGTGGATCAGACAGCCAAAAACTCAGTGGAAATTACAAAGGCAGTTAAAAAACTGAGCAATTACAAAAGCTTTTTGAAAGATCCATTCATAAATGATAAGGAGATTGATGCACCTACAGCCCAGTGCTGCTGAGGCAGCTCTATTTTTAATTAAAAGGCAACATTAAGATGTCTTTGTATTACAATTTTTTCTATTAATGAGTAGAAAATACCTGAGCTGCTGCCATCTTTCTCCAGGATCCTCCTCAGAAAAGTGTCTGCAAGAACAGCACTGAACAAAAATCTCAAACTTAATGACTGGATCATTATTATATATTCAGGCAAAAAGTAAAATAATTCTTTTCCTATTGCCAGAGCTGTAGATATTCCTTCCAGCTTTATTTTGGAATATATCATTCTCCAGCAAAATCATCACTACTGTGTTTTTGAAGCAAAAAGTGTGATGATGGCAAAGACTGCAGAGTTCAACTGAGATCATGGAATCATAAAATCATGGAATGGTTTGGGTGGGAAAGGACCTTAAAGCTCATCCCATCCCACCCCTGCCATGGCAGGGACAGCTCCCACTATCCCAGGCTGCTCCCAGCCCCATCCAAAGAGAGGTGGCACAACCCAGATGGAAATGTTCCCCCAGGCAGGGAGGGCTTGGGGGAAGTGGTGAAACCAAAGAGCTCCACTGCCACACTGCATTCCCTACAGGAAAAATATCCTACACTGGGATAGAAGGAGATTTGCTTCCTTTTACCACCCAGAGTCACTCCAGCTGAAGTGGCCACATTTCAGGGGCCAAAGGCACAACTGTTGCACCATAACAACAGCCTGAGGTAGAGCTATTGAGGAAGGAAAGGCAGGATCTGGGCACTCAACTGGTTCAACAAGATTATCTCAAACCCTTAAAATCATCAGGGTTACAATAAAAAGTGTTAAGGTGCTTTGAAACGGAACGCTTGGACTTTGAAAAAACAGAAGTACCAATTGGAAAGGTCTGGATTTAGCATTGCCAAGCCAGGTCATGGCTTCACTCATGCTGAATTCCACCAGGAATCAGAGGGAGGAAAGACTCCTCAAACACAAGCCATGGAGATCACAGACAGAGCTGCTCCTCATCAGAAATCTGGTGCATGAATTTCATCTGCTAAATACAGCAGAGCATGAACAGCCAGAGAGAAAGGTGCCTGAGAGACACTTAGGCTTAGTAGGATGTGAGAGGTAGGTAATCCTTGGGGCAGCTGGACCATAGCTCCTGGGAAAGGCTCGGAGCTGGCAGCTCACACTGCAGCTCTGCCTGGTCCACAAATCAATTCCAACTCCAACCAGACCTCGTTACCATAAGGTGCAATAAAAACAAACTGGTCCCCACTTGCTCTGAAGCTGGGTAAGTCTTTTTATAGGAAATTCATCTCAAGGCAAAACTTTGAAGGGAGCACACTGTGAGTTCCTGAAATGAAACTCCTTTCTGAGTGCTGCATTTTGTCCACACACTCCTAGCACAGGTTTCAGGAACTGGTTTGGGTTTTTTTCCCCCCTGGGGAAATCCCACTGGGAGGGTCAGCTGGGCCTTATCTAATCTTGCTTTCCTTTGATGTGATCAATTTCCTGGGATCAGCTGGACATTTTCACTCAATTTGCTGCTCTTGCCAGTCTTGAGATACTGGTGAAATCTCTTCTCCTCCCTTCTCCTGATACATTATTAACACAGGAAAACAAAAGCTGCCAAAGCCAAAAGCTTTTACAGTTGTTAAAAGGTTTTAGAAAAAGTCTTCTGGCTCTCGGTGTAGTTACAGTGGGCATTCTGTGGCACCCATATCAAACATGGAATGTGCAGCCAACAGAATGGAAAGAGATCCTGGAGTCATTTTTGTCCTTCTCCTCTTGTCATCCAAGGAAAAAGGAAGAAGGTAAGATGTCTCTCAGACAAGCTAGTTCCCTTCCAGCTCTCTTCCCAGACATCAATTCCCCAAAAGGATCTGATCAGTACTGATATTTTTCATTTCTTCCCACTTCCTCCTTCCTAACAATTTTTAGCCAGGATTATTAATTCACGCAAGGCACTGAAAGAGCATTTGAAGAGACACAGAACAATTCAGAGAAGGGGCAGGGGGATGAGCTCTCCTGTCCTTATTTTTCCTTTACCTGTCTTAATAATCCCTTATCAATCCCTGCCTTAGAGCGAGTCAATTTGTTACGGGTTAATATTATTTCCTTCTTAAAACAAAGCAAAACTAAAAAACCCCACAGCTTCTCTAGTGAAGGTCAAGGGGCACTGGCTGTGAAAGGGCTGCAGACAAAGGAGGAATCACCCAGACTGCTGTGCTGTGCAGCTGCACGGAGGGTGCTGGGCCATCTAAGGCCTGACCTGCTCAGCGCGGGGGCGGAAGGACGAGCGCACCGTGCGGTTCATCAGTGGCTGCAGCGGGCGGAAGTTGTCCACCATCCTCTTCTCCTCCTCCCCGTCCGACGTGAACAGCAGCATCCGAAAGGCCTCCAGCTGGGAACCAGAAATGGCCACTTGAGTCACTTCCCAGTAATTCCACCCGTTGGGGATTCATGGCAAAAGACAAGCATTTATTCTTGGAGAAGAAAATCAACAGTAGCGCTACGTTTGCTTTCTGTGGGATTTTAGCACCAACACCTTTGGCACCTGCTGGTAAAGATTATCCCATTATCCACACCAGCATGGGAGAATTATCAGTCATCTGCCATCCTTAGGGAAATCAAATCCCAAATGTGGCACACCTGAGAGAGCTATTTCCATTCAAATACTTCATCCAACCTCCATTTACGCCCTCCCTGGCACTCCGAAAAGAGGGAACCCCAAAAAGCACCAATCCCCAGAGCTGTTCTCTCCCTGGGATTAAAATAAAGTATGCAGCATACCAGCTTTTAATGCTCATTCCAATGGTATGTCACTGCTGTGCCATGAAAGAATGAAAGGAAAGCGCCAAGAAGAAAAGAACAAATGAGAAAAATTTCAATTTAAAAGAATGCCACACTGTGCCTGCAGTTCTCTGTTAACAATCTCCAGTTCACAGAATCTTCCCTTTTTCCCTTCCCTCCACAAGAAAGGCTGCATCATGCTAAGGAGAGCAAAATTATGCAGTATTCCAAGAAGGTCCTAAAACCTCCCAAGTTTGCAAGGGGCAGCTTCCAGAATTGTGTATCACAGATCAAGAAAAAACTCTTGAGAATAGTTGGAAAAGTTGAATAAAGCTGAAAAAACATCCTGGAGAGGTCTTAGGTCTTTCAGTATTAGTGGCTGTCAGTGTCAGGATTCCTCCCCAAATCTTGGGTTGAAGCAGTCACAGATCTCTGAGAAAACACAGTGAATTTTTGTGTTTTCACAGAGAATTGCTGGTAAAGAACTGGTTCTGAGCATCTTCCGCTCTGTGGCAGCAAGAGGGGTGATCTGAAGGGAAAATTGAGATTTACCTGATCCTCATCCACCTCTATTGGCTTCTTCTTAATGATCCACGTGACTGATTCGGTGAGGGGGGGAGTGGTCAAAGAGCCGGCGTAGGTCCAGTAATCAGGGCAGGAAGGGATCAAACAGGAGGGATCAAAGACATCAAACTCGATCACAGTGTCCTAAACAGCAGGAAAAAACATTTTTAAGGATGGTGTTTTGAGAAAGAAATGACAGAAAGTTGAAAAAGATCTTGACAATGAGATTAAAAACTGTGTGTGCATGGGAAATGAGGTGTTGGGAATATTAATAATGTAATCATTTTAAATCACATAAACTTGTAGAAAATTTGGTTTGAGGTGTAAGGGGCAGCTGCTGAGCAGACAAAATTAAAATATTTCTGCTGTCCCCACAAGCCATTAGGAATTCAGTGCAGGAGAGACAAGGAGTGAGAAGGATCAACAGCCTAAGGCTTTGTGGGAGCTGGATGCAACCAGAAAAAGAGGGAATAAGTGGTAGAATAAGTTCAGGTAGCTGTGCCAGATCCTTAAAAGACTGCAAACAAAAAGTGTTTTACTTTTCACCACGTGATTTTGGGCAGCAGGAAGAGGACTAAAGTTTTATTTAAATCAAATATTCCTGTCTCCAGAATGTTCAATCCAACAAGTGGGATATCAGACAGAATGCAGGAGCTTCAGAGCCCAGGATTTCCCACACAAACATTGCTCCTGGGGGATTTTCAGGATATTCTAGCAGATCTTGGCTTAGTTTCCTTTAAATTCACACGCTGTAAATGATTATATTGTCATAATAGAAGTATATTCAGATTTGGGGAGGTCTTCTGGCACTGAACTGCCGTGTTTGGTGTTTATCTGGCAGAACTGTCACTGCTCTGACATAAAAACTTGTTTTATTTGGATTTAAAAAACTCCTTCCTGTGAGAAATAGTGGCACAGCGACTTCAGCTGGATGTGAGTAGAAGTTGAAAAGGCAGATGTGGTTTTCTGTGTTTTTTCAGAAGTGGTTTGCTCAGTCGATGTGGTTTTTCAGAAGGGAATGGGCACGGGGAGGAGGAGGAGCTGCTTCTGAGCACTGTCAGAGACTCAGCGCTCCCTCTCCTGGCAGGAGTCTGCTAGGAAAGATCCCATTCCACCAGCAGAAAATTCAGTGTTTATAAAAAAACTAATAATCTCCTCCTCAAACAGCAGACAAAAATCAAAAAGCCTTAATCCCTTAGTAAATAAATCCCCACTTCAAGCATGCCCTTGTAAGGGGAAACAATCTCAAGAGCAGCATTTCTTTAAGTGGCTTGGAAAGCTCAAAGTATCCAATTCCTCCTGAAACTCAGCTTCCCCTCCCACTTCCACTGCAATCAACAAGGTGCCAATCAGCCCTCCCCCGGCTAAAATTCAAGGAAGAAAGCTTTTCTCGGTGTTTTGTTGTTCTCCAAGTGTTCTTTCTGTTGGGTGACAATGGGTGGGACACCTCAGAGCACTGACCTTGTGTCTGACTGCTGGCAGGGCATCCACCAGGGTCTGCAGCCCTTCGTGCTGTGCTCCCAGCTACAGGGACAGGGAGGGGTTGGACAATCAATAAGCTGATCAATAAACAATCAGTTCTACTTTTCAGTCCTAGTATTTTTTTATAAAAACAATCACAGAATATTTAGGGTTGGGAGGGAGCTCTGGAGATCATCCAGCCCAAGGCAGGGCCACCTGGAGCAGGTGGCACAGGAACACATCCAGGTGGGTTTGGGATGTCTCCAGACAGGGGGACTCCAGGCCCTCCCTGGGCAGCTGCTCCACCCTCAACATCAAGTTCTTCATATTGAGGTGAAACTTTTCTTAGTTTCTGGCCATTGCTCCTCGTCCTGTTACTGGGCACCACTGAACAGAGCCTGGCACCACCCTCTGATACCCCTTGGAGACACTTATATGGATTGATGGGATCCCCTCCCAGCCTTCCCTGAATTGCCCTAAATTGGCTTTAACAGAATGCAAACAGAAAGGCCTCACTACAGCTGGTCACAGAGAATGAAATTACCTTTAAGAACACTCCAATAACAGCCAAGCCATTCCCTTCCATCACAGCTTCCTCAAAACTCGGGTACTCCACAGCATTCCAGTGCACCAAGTGCAGCTGAAACAGGAATGAGGGAGAGATCAGCCCCTGCTCAGAGCACAGAGATCACACCTGACTTCTGACCTTGGCTGCATTTGCTCCTTGGCAGTGTGAGGCACTGCAGGGAGCTGCCTCAGGAACCACACACCACAAAAATGAGGAACAAAGTGCTGTTGGTAAATAATGTTCCTACCCTTCCTTTTTTTTTTTTTTTCCTTAAACAATAGCTAGAAGACCCATCCACTGCATTTCCCATATATAAAAGGGATTTAGTCTGTGGGTGTCTGCCTGCAGGAATGCTGGCCAAAGGCACAGACAAAGCTCAGTATTCCTGGAGCTAAAGGGCTCTTCCACCTCTTCCCAGGAGGAGCAGAGCACACTGTCCTCCTGAGGAACATCCTCCTGCACATTAACAATCTTCCTCTGCACTGCTGACAGCCAATACATGGAAGAGTTTTGTGTGGTAAATAAATACCTCAGCCCAAAATCTTAGTCACAGTCTCCCTGTTAATGAGGATCCTGCCAAGCTGGCAGCACCACTATGAACACACCAACAGGAGACAAACATCTCCTTAAAAATAACCCATCATCACTTGACAAATTCTCCTCCTTTGGCAAAGAACTGTAGTCAAAGCTGTCACACTTTCACATTTTCCCCCACTGACTCCATCCTTTTCATTGACGTTTTCTTCCTTAGCAGTTACTTAAGCATCAAAGTTTTGCTATTTTAGTAGCTGTTCAAGAGTTGCAAACAGAAAATAAAGTGATGCTTTTTTAGAGTACTTAGTGCATGCTTTGTTTCTCTGAAAGATTTACTAACAATAAACAAAGTGATTTTTAACTTTCAGTAATGGGGCCAATGTCCTATTTGCAGGCTGTTCTTCTCCAGAACACAGTGAATTTTTATAGAATAAAACAGCAGATGAGCTGCAGCACCCACCAGGTCTGATCCTTAAAAATAAACTGCAACTCCTCAATTTGGGAGTTTGCACAGACACACCTGAGGAAAAGTATTTGCATTGTTCAGCATTTCATCTCATACCTCTGCTGGGTAGAATTTACTGTCAACTGTGTGCTCTGAGCCCCAGTCGTTTATAGCTCCCCAGTGGAAGTGGAACTGCTTCAGCCTGTACTGGTTTTCCAAGGGCCCTCCAACGATGACTAGAAAACAAATCAAGACACACATGTTGATAAATAAGAGTTAGAATTGGCCAGACAAGTAAATCCTTGGAAAAAATTTGCCCAGGAAAAGGTATCAGGTGGAGCAACTCAAGCAGTGCCCTATTGCTTGGCTACTTCTACACTTTACCATGACCAAATTATTCAAGCAAACACATTCCTGGTTTTCCCTGCATCAAACTGGAGATGAGCTGAAGTCTCCTCATCCATCTCCCCTCAAGGGAATGTTTTCCCAGTTGACACCAAGTTTGGCACAGTCACAGTGATGAGTTCTCACCCCTCTGTCAGAGCAGGAGTGTGAGGACTGCCTGACCGGGAGACACTTGGCAGGTGACACAGCAGTGACACATCAATTAAATGTATTAAATGACATCCCTACAAGCCTCAGGATCCGTGAAAAATTTTGACATTTCTCATGACAAGACTTCAGAAAGCAAATTTTGCCAGACAAATCAGTATATTGAGTCAAATGTTCAACTCTCCTCCAAGCTACAAAAATCCAAACATCTTACTCTGCTTCAACACAGCTTTCAGACTGCACAAGCAAAGGTCAGCCAGAAATGTGTTTTATTGTGTCTACAAGCTGTGCACGAAGTATTTAAACATCCAGTCTGCCTCTGGGCAAGCTTCTGGAAGCTTTAATGCCCTTTTTTTCAATGTAAAATGAGTAAAGGTAAACGAAAAGTCTGTTCTGATTTCAGAAGGGCTCCCATCCTTTTGCAAACACGTGAATGAAGAAGTCCATGCCCAGCTTTCTGCTTCCCCTCATTCCCTCCTACCTGGACCAAAAATATCCTGCAAAGTCATCTCGCTAATTATTGTATCAGAGCATCTGGTAAATGAGAAAACAGAATTACTTCCCAGGGGCTAATAACACTTACGGAATTGGAGAATCATTTAGGTTGGAAAAGAGCCTTAAGATCCTCGAGTCCCACTGTTCATCCAGCACTAAACCATCAGCATCTGCTGATTTTCACTGAACTGTAGGACACGGTGAAGTTTTACAGCAAGCCATGGTATAAAGCACCTAATCCCAACACTGCCTTTGAAAATAAGTTAATCACTTTCTTGCTAAAGAGAAAACAATGAGAGGAATTAAGGGATTTTCTTGTATTATTTCTTTTTTCCTGAAAGCCAGCCAGCAGGTTTGAAATTCTAACCAGACAGGCCTGGCTGTGATAAAGGAATAAATTAAAATGAGCTGTGCAAAGTGACACTGAATTAATTTCATCCCCTGCTGCTGAGCTCTGGGCATGAATGCAATACTGACCATCACTGGAAAATCACAATGCCCCATCCCTGGGAGTGCCCAAGGCCAGGTTGGACAGGGCTTGGAGCACCCTGGGATAGTGGAAGGTGTCCCTGCCCATGGCAGGGGGTGGGATGGGAAGA
This sequence comes from Edolisoma coerulescens, assembly GCA_013397115.1. Lineage (NCBI taxonomy): Eukaryota > Metazoa > Chordata > Aves > Passeriformes > Campephagidae > Edolisoma > Edolisoma coerulescens. The sequence continues at coordinate 445,310 of VWZW01007465.1, forward strand.
GCTTTAAGGTCCCTTCCCACCCAAACCATCCTGGGATTCTGTGATGGAGAAGGGGTGGGATGAAGATGTGGCTCACACAGAGCCTTTCAGAACTGAAGTTTCTGTGCTCCAACACAACCCACTCCTGATATTGTGATGATGCAAACCCACAAGTGACTATAAATTTGTGTTAATAACCACATCCACTTAAACATTTGCCTCAAAATTAACTTGAGGCACAGACACGCATATGGAGAGACCCAGGTTCCTGTAGTGGCCACCAGAAAGTGACAGGAAACAAATGGGAAATTACAATCCCTTTAGAAGCACTTCCTCTCGAATTACAACCTTTAAAATTCAAAAGCAAAATAAAAGTTTAAAGGGCTCTAACAACAAGAATCACATCAGGTCTTTATTGCAGCCCTGGCTCTGTTTCAGCCTCGTTTCTGATGGCACCACACACAGACAGACCACGTGCTGTACATACCTTCCCCTCACCCTCTTCTTCCTCCTCTCCTCCTGCTCTACCTTCAGCTTTAGCCCAAGTCTTGCAAACCCCATCTCAGGATTCAGGCATTTTTGTCTATCCTGGGTGTCTTTCTCATCTTCTGATGTTTCAACTGTGGTGCTTTTGTTTGTTCCCAAGCTCTCTTCTCTGGATTTCTATGACTGTTAGACAGAAGCTGGCAGGGAGAAAAACCAGAAATAGCAAGAGTAAAGAGAGAAAGGTGGAGGAGAGAGAGGCAGGCACCTGAAAACAGGAGGGTTATACAGCAACACCTCACCATCTGTTGTTTCTCTGTCATTTTGGAGCCCTGTCACTGATTGTTTGATGCCATCCTATCCCTTCGTGGGCTTTAATTCACTTGAGGAAGGTGAGGATGATGGAAAGGCAGCAAATGCTTACAGGGAAAGATTCACCTCGAGGAAAGTCTTACAGACAAAGCAGGTAAGATCTTCCAGAGGTGAGCACCTGAGTCCTGGTGATTCCAGCCTACCCTGTCCCCGTGCAGTTAAATATTGCATATTTCTGAACCCTCTACAGGCAATTCCCCTCTGTTACATCAATTCTTGCAGAAAAAAATCCAACTTTCTTATCCACTAAACACTTTTCAGCATCATATCCTCAACAGATAGCGGGGTGTGGCTGATAAAGCAAGAGGCTGTAAAATTAAAAGCAAAGCCAATCTAAAGTTAGTAAATTAAAATCACTGACAAGGTAACAAGTGATGTCCCTCCCCTAAACCAACCTCACTTAAAAAAAAAAAAAAAAAACCAGAAACAGAAATGGATGTTCCCTCTTGGAAATGGATATTCCGAGTGAACAGCTAGAAACAAGAAAAACAAAACAAGCCCCAAACATCACACAAGCTCCCAGCAGTCCACCACTACCATTTCTGCTGCACTGTTTTATCAACTTCTTTCCAAAAATCAACCAAAAATATTGGTGTTGTGAAGACGAAGTGTTTGTTTGTGTGCTGGAGGCTCCCTTCCCAAAGGCATTGCTAAATCCCTCAGGAAGCTGGAGGATCTCTCATGGTGAGCAGCCACCTTAAACATAAATGACTCCAATCCAACAGGTTCAAACTTGCTCAGGGTCCCTCAGTTTTTCCCTGCAGGACAAGCTGGGCAATCGAGTGCTTCACAACAGCCCTGACCAATTGCTACCAGCTCACCTGCCCTTATGAAATATCTTTATATTCTGCAACATCCTTTGGTAAAGTCAGCTTTTAGCAGGAACAATGAACAGAAAATCTGGAATTCGGGAACAATATCTTGATTTTAAGTAATTTTTTTTTAAATCTATTAAGCATTTAAAAAGGTTGAGCTGCTCAGGTCAGAGGCTTGTTCACATGAAATTGCTGGAATGCATGGTTGGATTTTCCATGCACTCCTGTTTCCCCTAAAACAACAGGGACACACACACCTGCTCCTGAGGGCAGAGCTCAGTGCTACTTCATTCCCCAAAACCCCATGGAGATAACCATGTGTGCTTTCCAACTGCAACTCATTTGGCTGCTAGTTATTCCAAGTGCATTAAATATCTCTATTAACACCACAAAAGATAAGTGGCAGATTACTTCAATAAAAGAGCAGTGATGGAATCAGGTTTCAAATTGAGTAGGTACACATATAAATGACCGAAGATTGACTCATGTGGGCAAAGCTTATTACAAAACCTACAAGACAGGGCACTGAGGCTTGTGAAACGAGTTTCAACATACAGCAGGGGATTTGTGCACAATGCCCATGGCAATAAAAACACAAGAAATGTGAAGTCTTTCTAGAATTTCTTCATTATGATTCCCACCGCTGTAAACCCACGTTTAACTCCAGCACTTTTTAACTGCACATTCATTTTCAACAGGAGGTCTGTCATCACACGAGTATTTCTCCTCTCTAAGCATTAATGAGACATTAAATAGACTTTTTTTCCCCCGAGTTTTGCTTACTTGATCTGTCAGTAGAATCATCAAACTCCACCAGGAAGGAGTAGCCATTGTTCCAGATGTGAAGACAGGTGGTTGGGTCGTAGCTGATTTTCAGAGGCTTCAGGAAGGGATCATAAACACTGTCCCTCCACTGGATGTTGATGGGAGACTGCCGGGTGCCTCCGGGAATTGTCAGGGGGCTCTGCCACAGCGGATGCACTGGAAGATGAGGAGGAGAATCAGGCTCTGATGCAGGATACAGAACTTTCTGGCAAGGGACGGTGCTGTGTCACCAAAGGCTAATTCGAGTCAGCTGGTGCCCAGGAAAGTAAAAGAAAAATAAAACATTCCAGTTGCATGACACAAAGCCAGACAGGGAAGCACAGTAATTTGACTTAGAACCATGTCAGTACCTTTTTCTGCCTTTGCAGAACGGTCTGAAAAGGAATCGTCCCCCCATTTCCCAGAAAAAGAGAATGTTTTCCTATTATTGCCAGATTTTAAGGCGGCTTTGTTTTACAGCTTTCATTACACACCAGTACCACCAGCTGAGCTGGGAGTGCTCCAGCCATGGGATAATTCCCACCGGGAAGCAAAACAATCTCTAGAAGGCAACACAAGCACAGAGGTTACCCCACAAAGGAGGGTTCAGAGCTCCTGCAGCAGCCACACCAATCCTGACCAAAACTGCTTCATGCAGACGGGTCCCACACCTGTAAAACCCAAATCCAACAATTTTGAGGGCAGCTTGGGCACCTTAAAACTGGCACAAGCAGGGTAGGAACGTGAATAGTTTCCAGAGGAGTTTAATCTACTTAAAACCAGAACTGACACCTGTGTGGGCCTGTTCACCTGGTGACCCACACACAGGTTTTGGTGCCCTGTGCATCCTATGAACCCCAAATTGTGATGCTTCGAGCATCACTTTACAGGCTACTTCACTAGATACGACCGCTCAGGGTCTTTTACAACGAGGAATTAAAAACAAATTAAACCTTCAAACCACTCACATGAGGGGTGGCTGAACAACTATCCCCCTCCTTTCCCTCAGCCAGGAGCAAACTTTACGGAGGTCAATTCAGGCAAAGGCGGTGCAAAAACACTCCCTATATTGCAAAAACACTGTCATTTCCTGCTGTTTCAGCCGAGGACAAAGGCAGGCTGAGCTCAGCGTCCCTGCGGCTCCTCCACAAAGTTTGGCAGCGCGGGGGGCTGGAAGCGATGGCGGGACAGGGCGGGGAGAGGGGGCTGAGGGGGAGCGGCACTCACGGGCGTCTCGCAGGCGG
>VWZW01007466.1:0-98695 GCA_013397115.1 Edolisoma coerulescens
GGCTCTGCCGGGGCTGCCCGCCCGCCTGCCGCGGCGTGATGGGCGTGCATGTAGGGGTAGCTGGCTGGGTGTCGGCGAGTTCTGGGTGAGAGACAGTGTTCAGAGCTTCAGTTTTCCACAGGAAATGGCAGAAGCGCAGCTGAGCGCTTGCAGGCGAGATGAAACTTTTGTTACATATGCAGTGGTTTGGCCAGCGATTGCGTGGTTGGCGCTGAAATGCAGTCTTTCTGGACAGATTTCATTCATGTTGCTGCATGTTTACCCAGAGCTTGACACAGATGCAACAGCGTGATGCATCAACTTCCTGGGCATTTTTTCCTTTGGTTTTTTAAACGATGAATCTAATATTTTTCATAAGTTATCCGTCGGTAGAGTGGCATTCCAAAGTTGATGTTCCTTATTTCAGCTCCCTCTGTTTGTCAGGGAAGGGAAAATGGAACGAACTGTATCTCGAGGAGGCAGAGTTAAAATAGGATGTTTTTTTCTTATCTTCTCCTGAGCATGCACAGACACATGCAAACACTTTTATTAAGCTAAAATTCAAAATACCTGTCAAGCTGAGATGCANGAGGAAGGGAACTGGGAGAACAAGGATAACTGGAAGCCTAGATCACGTCTGCCGATAAGCCTTGTTAAGTTGTTAAAGTCACAGAGGATGCATTACAGCTAATTATCTATTGTCTTAAGGCACCTTCTATCCCATAAGGGACCCAAAGGAGGGTGCCAGGTGGGAGCAAAAGAAGGGGGCAGATACTGCTCCCTGCTGTAAATAGATAGTTCTATTATTGCTTAGTTCTATTCCTCTGGTGGTTTTACTCCAGCAGTGGATGTCCTCCCCAGAGGCTTCGCTGAACCTCCCCTCAAAATGCATCCACTCTTGGGGGCTTGTGTTGCAGGACCCTGGTGCGTTATTCCAGTGCTGTTGCAGGCAGGCATGGCTTCCCCAGGAGTGTCACCGCTGTTTTTTTCCTTGAGTCCTGCTACGGTGCCTGTAGGTTTCAGATGGCACTGTGTTGCGTTTCTGACATTGCAGCACTGGCTGTGCAGGCTCCTGCTCAGCCTTTCATTTTGTTTTGCGGCTCTCTCTAACTCCCTCTGTATCAGCTCAGTGGATTTAAATGAACTTCATTCTGACATTCATTTATCTCCCTTCTAGGGACACAAAACAGAGTTTTCATCTCAATTTTGTTGTAGTTTTAGCTGCCACAAATCTCCTTGGTAGCTCAGTCCTGAGTTGAGCAAGTAGCGTTTTTCTAAGATGTTCGAATCAGACCCTAGCAAGTTGTCCATTTTGTTTTGCGTCTCTCCCTATGTCTCCCTGCTTTCTGTGCAAATGTCTGTAATGTTGTTTTGCTTTTTAGCATCTTTTAATACATGGTTTGGCATCTTGTTAAATATATTTAGAGTTACAGGTGCAAGCAAGAGCCGGGCCTCCTCACAGTAAAAGCCATTTTTTACTGCTGTTAATGTTTATTTAGATTTAATCCAAGGGTGTGTTGCCTGCTCTTAAGCACTTTCAAGGCAACTAAACCAGCCTTTATAAACCATTAAACACATCAGTCTGTTTCTTCACCAGTGAGGTATGTATCTGTTTACATAGTCCTCACCATTTTGGTGTCTTGAGTGCTCCATGTTTGGTTGCAAATGTTTCCTTCTCAGGCACTTAAAAAAAGGTGGGGAAGTCTGATGTGAGAGGTTATTTGACCAGCTTGAAACTGTTGGGGCAGTCTGTGGCAGGAGGCTTGGACTGCTGGAAGCTACATCTCTATTTAGTGGCCTAACCACAAGTTCATCCTTCTTCTGTCCTCAGTACTTGAAACACCGTGATAGCACAGCTTAACAGGTAGCAGACTTCTCGCATCTCTTTGCACCTCTCCAGAAGAGACAGGTCTTGTACTCTTGAGGTTCAATAAGTTGGGGTGTCATTTCCCAGCTGAGTGGCATGTGAACACGCAAGCACTGGAATCGGTGGATTTGGTCCATCAGGTTTGGACAAGAAGTGTTGGTGGGGTCCTTTCTGGAGGTACCATGGCCAGTGTGATTTGAATGAAGGTGGGGGATGGAAAGCAGTGAGAAAGCAGACTCTGTAGCAGTACCTTACCTGCAGGCAGGTTTTTGTGGGGAGAAGTGCCTCTCTCTGGGAGGCAAATGTCAAACCTTTAAACATTTTTCAGGCTAAATTTCAGCACCTTAAGGTTCATCCAGACTGTGAAACAGGCAACCTGTGAGTATCATGGGGTGCAGCTGTGTGAGGAACATGAGTTTGGGCATGATGCAGTCCAAGATTGCTCTAACAGAGTTTGTGAACACGAGTGTTGGGGAAGATGGTCTGAGGATCTGCAAGACACAAACCAGCCTTTCAGGGCTTCCCTGTAAGTTGTGCACAGTGTTTAGTGGTTTCAGCTGAGGTTTTGTAGCTGATGTCATACTCGGTCATCTTGGAAGCTGCTGAATAAGATCAGTATTGCAAGATAACCTTCTCCTTCCTATAAAGGATGGCCATGTGCCTTCAGACAAAAATGTTTGAGCCGGTTCTTTCTGTGGGCCCTTGAGCCTGCTGGGCTTCTTTTGGGTGCGTTTGGCCTGAGCTTGGACAGCTGCCTCAACGGGAGCCCCGTTCTGCAACAGGAGCCTGCTCATTGCTCTTGCAGGGTCAAAAGCCTGTGGATGAAGGTAATGGCACTTCTTCATGTGTTACAGGCAGCAGGCCGTGTGTCCTTGATAAGCCTCTTGATAACCTCTTGTGTGGGCCAGGGGCAGGGATGACAAAGGCAGAGCAGGCGATGCCGTCGGCAGCAAGCCACTGGAGTATGGCAGCAGCTGCTGGCATATTGACTGAGCTTATCTTTCTGATTACTATATCAGAAAGAATAGACCTTAAAAGCACTGAGGTAGTAATTTCCACTCCAACCCCCCCCAATTTTAACATCATGGCTGAATGAAAATTAAAAACTTTACGTTTGGGATTTCACTGACGCGTAAATGTTTCAATTACGAGCTCCGTCTGAATAGCACAGTGCACGTTTTACATCCCGTAACAATTGCACGGAGTGTTATTTCCCTTGGAACAGTGGGAGAAAAATACTCTGTGCTCAATGAAAGGCAGTAAAAGCTGGCACCTCTGTGGTTTAAGCAATATTATTTTAGTTTCTTTATTGCTCATCAAACCCTTACTTTTAGGCCAGATCTGAGAAATGCTTTGAGATGAATGGGAAGTTTCCCCAGGTCTTGGATCCAGTGCAAATCATTGGAGTAAATCCATGTATGTTGTTTTAACAGGGAAGGCTTGGATGGCAGGTCCAAGTAGCTCAAAGTCACCTACACGGTATTATGGAGGTCCTCTTTCACCGGGAGGAGGATTGGCATTAGACAACCCTTGGATTAATACAGAGTTAAGAAAACTGGTGTTTCCTGTTTCAGTCTTGGGGGGTCTCCTTGTCTTTGTGGCAGGACTTGTGGTGGGAAGGGCAGAGGTCGGGAGGGACACGGCCAGGGAGCTGGGGATCACAGGGAGGAGCTTTCTGTGGAGCAGTTGGCATGCACAACTCTGCCTTGTCTGTTTGTGTACGGCTTCTAAAAATAGTTATTTGGAACCCAACTGCATCCCTGTGGTTTCTTCCTCTTCTTAATATTATTTAGAGAAGAAGATCAAACTAGTTAGAAACCCAGGATTAGGTCAGGCTTGGCTGACACATGTCAGCTAACCTCAGTTTAGCCTCAGCCTCTTCTCCTAATTCAGGCTAACTAGGGGGGCTCCAAGCAAATGAGCAGCACCAATATATCAGCACAGCTTAACCAAATCAATAAATGCTTTTAAATTTTGATACATATGTATACACACATGTGCGTGGAGAGACCATACCCTTCTTTTACTAGCAAGCATACTGTTATCTGTTACTTCTCTGCAGCTTTCTGCTGTAATTGAACTGTTCAGGATGCCATTATGGCCTTAGGGGCAACATAAAAATCAATCTAAAACTTATTTCAGCTAAGATGATAGGGGAATATTTGGTCACAAAATGGAATTTTATGCCATTTTCTTGGCCTTTTTTTAAACTGTGATTTCAATAATATCCTTTCCTTTCTCCCTCCCTCCCCCGCCCCCCCCAGCCCGTTTTGTTTCCGTTGTATTTTTTGCTGGCAAAATAAAAAAAAAGGAATACAGTTGAAGTTTCTTATATGTGCCAGTGTGTTATACTTAGAGGTCTTTGCTGTTTTGTTTTTCCCATCTGTTCCAGGGCACTTGAGTCCCACGCCAAGAGGCTGATGTGAGTGGTGATGCAACAAATGAGGTGTATTTTTGCTTGATTCTCTTACCTGACAGCCTCCCAAGCAAACTTCCACAACCTCTTTGAACAGGTTGTGAATTTGTCTCCTCTCTGTATGGGAGGCAGAGGGGGACAAATTCCCAAAGGGCAGAAGGTTTTGCCTGTTGGTGGTTTGTGGCTGCTGATGCTGGTGGGAGCTGGGATGGCAGTGGGGAAACTGTGCTCCTGCTCTGTAGTGGAGTAGGTTGCCTTGACACCTGGTGTTGGCAGGAGTGGGACAGAAGGATAATCAGCTTGTGTGTGCTGCTGCCTTGAGAGGACACCTTGAGAAGGGAGCAATGGTGGGACTAGGAAGTAGAGACCCAGCGGGAGATTGAGGTTTGTCTGATTGGGTGATGAAGGTTTGTTTCCCCTCTGGATTTTTTGATTCATGTAATTTGTTTCAGTTATGAGTCTAACAAAAAATAAAAAAATCCCAGAAATGGTTATACTAGAAGCACCCAGGATAATCATAAAGTTTATGTTTGCCAATATGATTATTTCTTTTGTCATGTTGGAAAGTACCTTAATAGCATTTATAGTCTTGGCCACACTAGGGAGTTTTCAGGCTGCATCTACATTACTTAGTTTCTGATGTATATGAGGTTTTGGAATGATGATTGGGAAAATACGATTGTGCATACAAGGAGCACGTTAGGGGAATAACAGTATAGTTTGAGCAGTGTGTTGCGTTCCTGGCTTTTTTGCTGAATGCTGACAGGCTTCATGTAGTGTTCCAGCCATCCTGTGAGCTGATGACATAAGGTGCAGGTGAACATTAGGGACAACTTTTTGCCTTTTCCTGATGCTACTGCAAATGCTCTCTCTTCCGCTGCTCAATGTTAATAAAAATGCAAAAGACACCACTCTTAATGTATTGGTATTTCTGCAGTGTGTGTTGTACCAAGCAGTTGGTTGTCAGTCACAAACCTTCCACATGGTCCAGAGTAAATACCCAGTAGTGCAGTGGCTGGGGACATCTACAGCCTCATCCCTTTCTCCCTTGTCCTGGTCAGGGGTTGAGTTCTCCTGTCTCAGAAGTTAGAAAAAAAGCTTTACGATCTTCCCCTCATCTTTCCCCTCATGAAGGTGTGAAAGGAGAAAGCCCTGCTTGATAATATGACACCAGAGGAGGAGAGAGCTGTTTCCTGTAGCACATGGGTGTTGGGAATTAAATACTCTGCCCAGGCTAAGTTCCTCTGGCCAATGTGTAGTGCAGAAAGAGTGGGGGGACTCCTTTCAGGTGGCTTGCTGAAATTAGCAGCTTCCATGCAAAACAGGTCCGTTGCTGGCCCAGCAGAGGCTGTACAGACAAAGCGAGGAGGGGATGGATGAGGGAGTTCATCACCAGGCTATGTTTTCTTGCAGTGAGGGTGATGAGCCCAGCACTGCCACCATTCATGTCCCTGAGCAGGTTGGCATTCTGTGTACTCGTGAGGGCTGAAGTGGATGCTTGGTGGATGGTGGATCACATCAGTGCCTGTTCACTTTCTCAGCCTCTTCCCAGTTTCAGGATTCCTGCTGCCTCAGTCTCCCAGGGTGGGCCATCATGTCCAGCTTTGGCAGCAGTGCCATCCTGCCAGTCCCTTTGCTCTCTCTTTGCAGGCTGCTTTCCTTTGCCCAAGATACAGGAGGCTTTAGCAAGGCATAATAAAGAAGTAGGGACTGTTTTTTTTCTTTGCTCTTGTCCTTGTTTACTTGCTGACCGAAAGGAACATACTGCATGATCTCTGTAGAAATCTGTAATTACAATTGTTGTGTACCTGATAAGTATTTTAGAGGTTTCAAAAGACATTGAGGGAAAATTACCCCAGAGCTTGCGTGGCCAGCTTAACCACTGGTTACTTTGCTGGAGGTATTCAATTGGACAGCCTGAAAAAACCACAGATATTGTAAAAGACTATGCCAGCCAAAACCTCACATGTGGTTGATTCTTGGTCTGTCCTTGCTTTCAGGGATTTCCTACAACAAAGAGTTTCTATCAGTGGCCACATTTGTCTGGCAGCGCGTAAGCCTCCCATTTTCCCAGAAGGTAATATATCTATCCTGCTGTTAAAGGATGTGAGGAGATATAATCTGATGTCTAGTCACTCCTTTTGCTTTCCATAGGGCTACATTTCTCTCTTGTAAAAACAGAAGAAGGGAGGGCAGTGATCAGGTGAAATGAGTCAGTGAGAAGCTGTTGGCTCATTTTGACAGCGGGAGCGAGGGGCGTGTTCCTGGGAGCAGCTGAAGAGGAAGGAGCCACCGTTGTTGTGGATCAGTTCAGCAGCATGGATGGGGCACAGGCACACTGACACCTTGCTGAGGCTTGTCTCAGTTACTTTAATTAATTTAACCTGATGTGCTGATGCTTTTGAATCATCATGCTTCCTTACTATGGCAGTTTGTGGGTGAGGAGAAAGTTGTACAGCATGGCTTATGGGACATGACCATTTTCTTGGGCTCCACTGAAGAGGTGCCTGTCATCTTGATGGCATTTTATCTTCTTCCTTGATTCCTAGGCTGAGTTCATAGCAAGCAGTACCCTCTTTGGGTGTAATCGTTCCTGAAAACAACCCAAGAGGTTTTATAATATGGTAAGAGGGCATCCGGTGGTAAATATGTGGACCAGCTTGGAGGCTGAAAAGGTGCTCAAGAGACTTGAAGTTTCCCACAGGGGTTCTCTTGGCTCATCACTGATAAGGAGAAGAAATTGTCTTTGACTTGGTTCAAACAATACTGGATTGGTGATAAGGAATAGGAAGAAAATTAGACTCCTTGTACCAACAGACCTCAGGACAGGTGACTGTGTGCCTGATGAATCAAGCTGGTAGAAGTGGATAAGGGAGGGAAGGACTTGTTCACCCCAGTGGGTTCCGGGCCGTTTAAAAGCACGGTGTGAGACCTGGTGTAAATCCCTGTGGGTGGTGGTGTGTGGCTGGCTGATGTTGGTGCTTGGTGGGGTGCTGATCTGCTTGGTGGGAACTTGGCTGGCGGGACACTTGGGGACTGGGCTCTTCCTGCCGCGGTGCTTCAGGCAGTAATGGATGTTGATACTGGGATCTTTCAAAAGAAACACGGCAGCATGGGAGGCAGGTATCAGCTCTTTCGCTGGTGTTGTAAGGCAGCTGAAAGCGAAAGTGCAGGGAGGGATCAGTGCTGCAGGATGTGTGGGAGGTGGCGGGATGCTCGCCAGGAGATAGGAGCACACGGAGGCGTTGCAGCTGAGCCGTGAGGGACTGGTAATACTTCTGGGTCAGCAAATTCACAGCCTTACGTGGCTTTTCCAGAGCTCTTATGTGGATAGGCCTTGCTCATGTGAACAGCACATGGACTTCACACAGCCATAAAGGTCTTGGGACAGGCTGGGGAGTGAGCAGGTGAACAGGAACCCCCGAGAAGATTTGAGAAGAGGCCTCTTTAAGGACCGGATTTCTGTCCCTGAGTGCTGTGGAGTAGCACCTGGACCTGCAAGAGTCTGAGGCTTTAAATTTAATAAAACCACCCTGTTTTTAAATGCACTGCTATGAAATATTGCTCCCAGGTGGGGGAAGTGAGCAGGGCTGGGGTTGCAGCAGAGGTATGGTGAATGCATTTGCATTTTTGAGGCGGTCAAATAATTGAAGGAAACTTTGCATCCTGCAGTGTTTTGCAGTTTCTCTGGACCTGTGGTAGTTTTGGATAAACACTGTTGGGCTGTAGTGCCTTTGCTTATGTGTTATGTTTGGCTGTGATTGAGTTGCTACAGTCAGGGAAGGCTGGCTTTTTCTTGCAAAGAGCTGAGCAAGTCTTGCAAGCCTCTCTCTGGGATGTTATCCAGCAGGGATTTGGAAGAATAGAGATTGTGGTGCTGTGGGCCATATGTACTCCCCAGACTGCAGGTCCTTCGCCCCAGATGAAGCATCTTCACTTCTCTGTCACCTCTAAGCAGTGAATGTGGCCGGCAGCAAGGCAAGATGCCACTGGGGCAGTGGGCCAGATGCCTGGGGACGGATGCTGGACTCCCAGCCCTTCAGTGGGTGAAGTGCTGCCAGCAGAAATGAGAGAGATTTCAGAGGTCAGAGTCATTTTGGCTACCCACTGAGATGCTTATTTTGTGGAGAATGCTAAGAAGATTTTTTTTTTTTTCCTGTAATACAGGGGCATTTCTTTGCATGCCAGCATACCACAGAAATTAGTTTCACTGAATCATTCATTGTAAGTCTTGGTAGGTAGATTATTTTGCTCTGGATTGCCATATAGCAAAGACAACTTCTAGAGGCTAGATGCAGGTACCTCTAATGCTGTTATTTCCCCAGACGCTTATAAAATAAGGGTCACGAAACTCAGTACTTCAGAAAAAGTATCCCTGTGCTACTTGTGTTATTTAATTTCTCTAGTGCATGTCTTGTGTAGGGTGCTGTATGGCACAAGTTGTTCCAAAGGTAGTGCTAAGCCCAGTCCTGTAGTCCTTGTCTGGGCACCGTTCCCACTGATTTTGGTGGTAAGGACAGCCCGTCAAACACCAGGATAAGCTCTTGCATTTGGTAACAAAGTAAAGAATTAAAAATTAAACTCCTGAGTCAAAGCTGTAGGCCCAGATTTAGTTTTGCTTAAGATAAGCTTTTCCAAAACTGAAGATGAGTATCAGTACCTCACTGCAGGTACTTATTCCTAATTTGGAAGGAATTTTTTTCCATTGTTTTACTGATTAATGGTGTTCAGCTTAAAGATTGTGTGGCGCAGCCTGTGAGGCCTTGTGCTACCTGGCTCTAGCCTATTTCCACTGGCCCACATAAGAAAAATTCTAAAAATAGTCCAGCAGTGTAGGTTTTCAAAAGTAAATTGGATTTTAAAAATAAGAGATTCAGTTTAATTATCTGGCGTGCTCTCAGTAAGGAGCAGCAAGAGTTTCAAAATATGCAGTTCCTCTCCCATGGAAAAAACCCCGACCCCAAGCATAGGCATCCCTCAGTAGTTAGGACCTGCTGTTGCTTTGCTGTTGTGCTTTACCTATTAACTAGTTCTTCGTTTACCAGTGTGCTCACAAAAGAATTGCCTTGTGCATCATATGTTTTTGGAGAATGAAAACAGTTTTGCAAGCTGGCTGAGTGCAGAGGCAGACACCAGCAATGTGCAGACTCTTTTTAATGAAAAATACCTGTCTGTGGGAATGCATATGATGCCTTGCTTCCGTCTTAAAGAGCATGTTTGGTAAACGATGGGTAAGACAAGGAGGAGTAGTTTGAAATACTTCACAGGTTTAAATGTAGGAATGACATAAACACCTGTGTAATGCAAAGGATGCTGAACTTAGGCAGCAATGTTCTTGCAGCAGAATGCTGGGAGCCAAGATAAGTCAGTGACGCTGTCTGTCTGACACACATCAGCAGTTAAACTATGGAGGCTGAACGCTTCTAAAGCAAGATTAAATACAACAAGAGAAAAACACCCTAGCCAAAACTCGTTCCCTCTTAAGTGTACAGGTAGTCTAACTGATCTTCAGGAGGGATATATGGGCTGTCACCTCTCTTCAGCACACAGAAACTGCCGATATGTGGGATAATTGGCAGGTTTTATAAGGAGACCTGTGGTGATGAGAGCCCTCAAACCACCAGAGCAGATGGGGATGCTGATGTCTGCCGACTCTGCCTCCTCTGACCAGGGATGTCATGGGGAGAAGAAGGCACGAGATGGAGCCTGAGGTTGTGGAGGGACTTGAGTTATCAGATGGGTGGGAGAACACTGCCTTATCAGGGCTGGTGAGGTTCTAATTACAGATGGTGTGAGGCAGGAGCTGGTGAGTCACAAAGTGTTTTCTAAGGTTTGGGGCTGGCCCTGGATGCTCAGGCGTCAGCCACTATCACAGGTGACTTCTTTCATTCTGAGCGAGGAGGCAAGGCAAGGTTTTCCTTTGGATGGGACCCTGTCACCCTTACTGCCACCTTTGTCAGCTTGAGATTAGATGGCTCTGATTTGCCCAACCTAGGGCTATGTTTTGGGACTCCCTGGAAGTTTACCTGGAACCAGGCTGCTGCCTGCTTAATAGGTGCTTCTCATGCAAAGAGCGCAAACACACCCAAACTGCAAAACTGGCTACAAAGCTGGCTGCTGAGCAGATTTAGACCTGTACCACTGACTGCTTGTGCAATCCATGTTGCATACTTCTGACAGTGCTGGTGAGACATTCCTGTCTGGAGTGAGAAGGTGGAGTGCACACACTGGGGTCTTTAGGGTTGGAACTTACACATTTTCTAGTCTGATAGGGTCTGAGTTGGATGAGTCCCTGGGAAACATCCTTTTTGAGGGCAAGGACAGCTCTTAGAGGGAAGAGGTGTTAAGAAAATGAGGAGTTGTTAGTTTACTGCTCCCCTTGACTGTGGCTTGAGAAACATCATTGGGATGAGTTCTGAACTTTCTTCCTTTAGAGGTTTGCGGTGCTGTTGGCATTGCAGTGATACACAGAAGAAGTTGTTGATATTTAAGCACAAATGTTGGCCATGGCATAAGGAAAAACGAGAACAATTCAGCACACCACATAAAACATCCTCTGAGCCTGGAGTAATTAGTTCAGTTTCATAGCCTGATTTCCAGAAAGAGAAAGAACAGAACAAACAGCAGAAAAGATAATGAAATTTGGGGGGGCCCAAGGGCACTGTTTCCGTACAGTGATAGTCAACCAGAGTGGTGTTATTTGGTCCAGAAAGAAGGCACCTGGGGAAGCTGTGATTGCACCATGCCAGGGACTGAATGGCAAACTGGGAACTTGAGCAACTGCTGAATTTTTTGCAGAGAGCCGGGATGCAAGTCTGAAAGAGTAAATTTAAAGTTACTCTAAAGAGCCCTCTCCTTTTCCCAGCACAGTGGGGGTTTGTGGAAGTGTATAATTGCAAAGGAGTGGCTGGGAAACAACGTTCCAGGGTTATGCACATGGAGACTGTTTCTAAAGATTACATTAATCCTATATTAATAATTGCAGAGGAAGTACTGGTTCGTGTTTTAGCCAAAGTTTTGCTTGGACAGCCTTTGCAGGCATTGCACAAGATGGGGTGGGTGTTGCTGCCCTTTGTGTTGCAGAGCCATTCGCTGCTGATGGGCACTGCAAACTGAGGCTGCTTCCTGCAGTAGCACACGAGTAACCTTTATTGCTTTCAGTCGTCCTGTGAATGAGTAAGAGCCTCAGGACTGAATGTTCTGCTGTTCTGAGCTCCTTTCACAATAGCTTCTCTAGGATTTCTTTTGCCATTTTGACACGGGCAAGTCTTCCTTCCCTGAGTTTCATATGTGCTCTCTTCATTAGGAGTGGTGACCTTCTGGATACTGCTCCTTTTCTTTCCCCTCAAGTTCAAAGAAGTTCAGTATTTACATAAGCAGCTTGCTTGCTATTTTACTGCTTTCTGGCATAATCTCTCTCGAATGCCTTTCTGAAAATAGTCTGTCCAAGTAAAAATATGAGGTAAAAATATTCACTATCAAAGCAGAGTATTTAGAAATAGCTGTAATTTTGAGTTGTATCAAATAGAAACCCAAGCCTTTTCAGTTGATTAGGGACAGGTGTTTTAACTTCTTCTGCAGCTGCTTTTTAGATTGTTAACTGGAATTTTTAACCCACTGGAAAAAAAACACCCAAAACAACCCTCACTAAATTTGGTATCAGGGCTATAGCACTGTGAACTTAGTGTAAAGCAGAAAGAAGGATGCAAAGCACCACTTCATTACACTGGATTGTTGCATCAATAATGTAGTAATGTAATTTCTTGGAGGGAAAATAATGGGCTCTAATGATGTAACCAGTGTGTTTACTGATACTGTAGCACAATTAATTGTGGCTTTCTTGCAATTAAGTGCTGCAAACAATTTTTGTTAAAAGTGGATGCAGGGCATTTGAGCTCAGCTTCCTCCATCCAAGGAGATTGTCCCCACTCTTTTGAGATGATCTGCAGAAACATAAAAAAAACGTATATCATTAAGTGGAAATGGTGGGAGTGGGTTTCCCTGTTCATCACTTAGTGGTGTGCCAGAGGCTGGTGCTCTGCTTTCTTAGACCCATGTTTTGTGACAACCCTGGAGACTGACCTGGGGGAGAAGTGCCATGGAAGGGCTGTGGACTTCAAGGCTTTGCCCACATCTTTCCCCATGGGATTGTGGATAACAGGACTGAGGTCTTGGTGGAGGTCTGTCATCTTTCTGTCATCACTGGATTTGTCTGAGAGGCTGGTGGTGCTTGGCTGAGTGCTGTACCTTCAGGGAAAGGTTTGATCTCACTGAGAAAAGCAGCTGATGGCCCCTTTTGTGGTATCCAGGTGCCACGGTTTAGCATAGCTTGGTTTATAGTTAAGGACACAGGCATGGTGTGGGGACGAGGCCCTGGGGGAGGGCTGAGCAAAGTGTGAGGCAGGGTGGGCTGTTCGGACAGTGAGTAGTCTCTGTATTTTATTCAATTATGGCCAAAACCCCGGGGGTGGAGGGTGTCTACGTGTTTGGGTTGGGTTGATGAATGCTGTTTCTATCTTTGTGTCATTCAACACACTCCTGTGTTGCTTCTCCAATGCCTGACAAAAGTTCAACTTGCTGCCAGCCTTCCCTTCTGTGGGGGAAAATGATGTAGTCTCTCCTAAATCTCTGGTTTCCATAACACTTGGAGTTTTCAGTGGCCATCCCTCGTGCTGGAGTCGTTGTCCAGAGGGGGTGGAAATCTGCCCCTGAGCTGGAAGGTTGCTGGGGGACGGTGGAGGAACTGGCAGGCATGTGCAACCACGTAAAACTCATTTTCTTAGAAACTAAGTAAGAAATGCAACTTCCCATTTTGCAAGGATTTTGATAAATGAGTCTGCATGTGCTCATTCATTTTTTGTAAACTCCCTGAACAGTCATGCTTTTGTCATGTACAGAGGACAGAGGCTTACAGGAGCTGCAGCTCTGGCTCCTGACAGAGTTGTAGGCACTGCCAAGGTTCCTGATGTCTTTGGCAGGCAAAACTCTCACTGGTTTTGTATTGGTGGATTCCAAGGTGTTTTCCTGCTTTCTTTGCTATGTACTATGGGTGGGAGGGGGGATAGAGAATAGAGGCAATAAATTTCTTCAAGTACTTTATAATGCACTTTTGTCCCCCACTTTGAAACTGAATAGGATGTTTATGAAGAGATTTTAAGTGACAGTTTTCTGTTGGAAGATTCCTTTAGTGATGTGAAATGAAAGAATTCTTCAGTTTCATCTTTTAATTTGTTATAAAAGAGCCAAAATGATACATTTAATCATTTTCTAACCACACACTTTCAAAACTATGTTTATCTGATCTTTTTACCGCAGAGGATAATTGGCTTATACAGAACTAAGTATTTTCTGGTAGCGGGTTACTTGCTTTTAAATAAGTGTGTAGCAGCTTTTCTTTAAAAAAGACTGTGCCAGGGAGAGGTCATACTTCGGTTCATACAAGTGACAGCGAGCATTTAAAAAGTGGGACACTGCAAGTGGCAGAGATAAAGTTGTAGGTATCCATGTGATGTGAGCGTGGGACTGGGACTAACTGGGAAGATTTCCCATTTATTTACCTGAAAAGAGGAGCTCAGCCTTTCATGGGGATTTGCAGGAGTTTTGCTGGTAGCACTTTCTGTTAATAAACACTTGCCTCTACCTGGAGGTGTGGTGTACAGACAGACGTTCCGTGTACTGCAGACTGCCTATAGATACAAGTCCCCTAGGGAACGGCAAACTAATGGTGGTGGTGAAGCTTCCTCCCTGGGAACAAGGGGGAGCTTCTTATGTGCTTGGGCCATGGGCCAGGCTCATTTTTTGTTGGATTTGCTACATGAATTTGGTGTCAGCTTTCTTCCAAAGAGTACAAAATCGTAATTTATTTTATTTATAGAGCTGCGTGATTTATACCCTGAGATATGTCTCAGTGGATTCAAATTACAAAGAAGGATGGAAATACTGGCTGATTTTTCCCTTACCCTGTCTGTAGACTTTGAGCAGCAGGTCCAAGCCTAAAACTCCACAGCTGGTAATGAAAGCACAATTCAGTTTCGTGGCCTCAAGTATTACTGTAAACCTTCCTGAAATTTCTGCTCCTAATATCTGATGGTGTGCTACAATGATCTTTCTTAATCTTATCGTTATTGTGAGAGAAAGTGTCTTCAGTTTCATTTAGGTAAATACATCATCAGGCAGATCTAGTGGTTGAAGAGTGGGAAAGATCCATTGAAGTCAATATAACTGTGTTTAAAAAGAAAAGAGAAAAGAAAAAACTCATCCACCAAATGAGTTTGTGACCTGGTATCTTCTCGAGTTATTGAGAGCTGACGTAGATGTACGTACTCGTGTTAATCACCGCGTTTTACTGCGGTTTCTATTCTGAAGTGTGCTTGTTGAAGAAAAACACCTTATATTTGAACTTTTGTATGATACTTCCCTCCTTAGACAATTTTCAGTGATACCAGCCTTTGTGTCTGAAGCACTGCTGTTAACGGAAGCTGTTGATAGAAGCTGTCGATGGAAGCTGCCTGTAACACACACGCTTGAAATGAGTGGCTGGTGGGGACATTAGCACGTAGTATATCACTGCTTTGGCGTGCCACCCATTTTTGAGGGCAGCTTAAGGATGATATCTAGATATAGCAAATAATCTACAGTCCATTGCCATCAGGTTGCCCAATGCCTTCTCCTGGCGAATGCAAGTGATTTTCTGACAGGGAGTCATTTGGGGCAGTCCTGCTGCCTCAGGGTGCTAGATAAGCTGTCAGCTAGTGCCAGTTTGCCTCTGTTTTACATGTGTGAACATAGTGTTGGGAAACACCACCTCCCTCGAGCATGTACGAGCCAACCTTGCAGTTGTGCAGCTATTTCAGTCTGGGGATGTTGAGGCTTGCTGTCACCTCCCTGTTCATGCAGGAGAGCACCAGTGGCAAGTGCAGCCGTAAATATCTATGGAGGGAGTTTGATGCCTCTCCTTTTGGTGCAGCATCAGCTGCCTAACTGTGGGAGCTTTTCCCTGACTCTTGGGAAGCTGGAAGGGATGTAAAGTAGGGGTAGGTACTGCCTTTGCATATGGAAATGGTACATCTCCTGACATGCCCAGCCTGGCTCACTGCCCTGCACCAGCCGTGGGCTCCGTCAGGTGGAAACCATGCAGAGGTTCTGGGGAGTTGGGGTCTCTGTGTTCCCCTTTTTCTTAGCTGTGAGTCTGGGGATGCTGTTGGGCTGGTAAGGAGATGCTCTGTTGGTGTCTAGCTCTCTGTGAGCAGGATCTGGCTTTGATCTTTTCAAAGACAGTATCATGGAAGCCTAGTAGAAACCAAAAGCTTAAGTGCTTTGACTTCTTGATCTCCATTGCAGAGCCAGACCACTCCTTTGAGCCCCGTGCACTGTGTAGACAATTCTGAAGCCCAGTTGCTTCCAAAGACCTGGGGCCAAGAGGAGGGTCTTTGGAAGCCTCTCTGCTCAGAGGTGATCCTTGCTTCCAGCTCCACGTCCCCCAGCTCGGTGGTGCTGGGAGGCTGGCACCGTCCCATGGGAGGTTCTCTCAGGAGGTCTGTGAACTCTGGATGTTTTCCAAGACTGTAGCAGGGCCTCTGTGCAGCAGCTGGTCACATTCGGAAACTCTGCACCTTTTTATGGCAGCAGAGGGAACCAGAAGGCATAACAAGTCCTGTTGGCTCCTCCAGAGAAGGAAGGAGGGATTTATGGTCTTTAAATAAAAGTAATAAAAAGCCAAATATGTTTTCTGACTTGTGCAAAGTGAATGCCTAAACTTGGAGGAAACTGAAGGGAGATTTATGCATTGTGTGTTGTCCTCCATGCATGTGAGTGATTCCTTGAGAGAAAGTAAGAGTTAAGGGAAGTGGCAAAGAAGGGTGGATCCCTGCAGGAATAGCAATTACCATACTGTGGGAACACGGGACACTGCCCCTTCTGTTCTTGCACGCATGCACTGAACCTCAAAGGACACCTGGAATCTGAAAAATATTTCAGGCCAAGACATCTATCCAGGAAAAAAAATACGTGGACAAGGGGGAATGACCTTGCTTTCCTGAGATGATGCCAGGAAAGGGTGTCAGGATCAATACCTGAAGCAACACAGACAGACTCTTCCCTTGCAATGTATCATCACTCCTCTCTGGGAAGCCCATGTGCCTGGATGAAGGTACGTATGTTTCCATTGCAAGGATCCGAATTTGACTGAAATTTAAATGTCCACATTTGTATTTGATTGCTTGCTGTCTGCTAGCCAGCAGCACTGTGGAAATTAAGAGATCTGTTTGACCAGCTAAATTGAATTTTAGTTTTGGTTGCTCAGGAACACTGCTGTGAGTGGCTTTCATACTGACTCAGCACCCCCCCCAAAATGTGGGTAGCAGATGTCTTAGATCATTTCTTCAGTGGGGCCAGCTGTTGATACGCCTCAAAGGAAAGTACGCAGTTGTTAGTTGCATGGGTTTGGCAAATGGTACTGTGCTGCCTGCATTTGAAAGCCTGGCTCAGCATCCGCCTCCGTGGTTGGTTTGCGAGGTGTTGATGGTACCTGAGGCAGTGCTGCTCCACCCCCTTGCAGGGTGTGAGCTGGTACAGAGTCAGGCCTGTAGCAAGTACAATTGTCAGCAAGCAGTGAGGGTGTACTGTGAATTCAGAATAGTTCCGTCCTTGCAGTATTTCAGTGGCATGCCCGTAATTGCTTCTTTAGTCGTTGTAGATGTTGGGTTTGTGATCTGTAACAAAAGACAAGGGAAGCAGGAAGGAATGAGTAATGTTCCTGTGACAAAAGCACTGGCTGAATTCCTGTGTGGAGTGAGTTCTGGAGGCTCCTTGCAGCCCTCCTCTTCTGTCACCCTGCACCAGCTAAACTCCATGGGAATTATTTTCCTTCTCTGCCTTGCTCTTCCTCAAGTAGTGGCTGTATCTTGAGTCAGATAATCCCATGTTTCTTGATAGGATGGTGCTGGGCTCCTACAAGTCTCTGCAGTTGCAGTTACAGCGGGTGATATGACAGTAGGTGCTGCCCTCTGCCACGTTCACTCATCCCTTTTCTCATCCATAAATCAAGGCTAGGTTGATTTTGAGATTGACATGGAACGGTGGGAAAAACCCTTCCACCCATGTTTAATGTAGTACCTGTGGAGCAGTGTAGTCAAACCCCACAGTGTATCTGCTGCATGGTTCTCCTCCCACTCCTTTAAGGATGCCTGGAGGGAAGGATCAGCTTTGCATGGTGCCCAGGAAGGTTGCAGCAGATCCACTCAGTGTTTGACAGCTTCAACAGTTTTCGAGGCCGATTGCTTGTTTTTGCCCGTGTATGTGCTGCAGGAAACCAAAAAGGTTGGCTTCTGAAAGGCAGGCGTTTCTACAGGCGAATTGCCTTCCAGCACCCCTCTCTTGCTTCAGTGTGTGAGCAGTGGAGGCAAGAGCAGTGTCAAACAGCTATCAGTGGGTGCAGCAAACATGTCAGAGTGCTTCCCGCCGTGCTCGGCAGGAGCGGGAGCTGCCGTGCGTTTGACTGGAAGCGATAGCGGCAGCTGCCTGTCCGGTGCTCCCGTGGCCACGTCCCCTCTGCAGTCATTCCTCCGAGGCACGCTGGGACACGGCCTTTTGCCCGCATCAGCGCTGTACACCTTCCTGGTGAAGTGCAGGGCAGCACTCCCAAGGAGAGGCCTCTTCACAAGGTTTCTGCTTCACTTCCAATTCTGGATCGTGAGGTTGCATTTAAAATCCACAGGCCGTGGAAAGTAGTGGGGCTGATTTGGGATTTTTGCCTGAGGTGTAACATCCAGCCTGGATGTTTCTCAACTGTCCCTGTGATGCATCCTTTGAATAAATTTCTTAAACTGAAACTTTTTGTTGTTTTGGGAAGTCTAACCTTGTGCCTGTTTCACCAAACAGGAGGTCGCTGGAGTGACAGTGTCACGTCCCATGTGTGGTGCAGCGTGTTACTAATTACTGTACATTGTACATTCCATACATTCTGACTTGCATTTGTTACTAATAAGAAATTACCATACTGCTGGTGGTCTCTGGTGTTCTCTGTGTATCATCCATAGGGTAAACATCTGCCAGAAGGTTATGTTTCCCCCAAAGTAGAGCTAAGCAGCCATCTCTCCCAACCTCCCTGCAATTCCCCCAAAGTTTCAGGCTTTCCTGTCTTCAATGTGAAGTGCCTACAGGCATAGCTGTGAAGAGTTACAGGCAGCCAGTGTTGCTGTGAATCATGACCTATTGCAAAGGAAAGCTGGGAATGCCAGGCTGTGCAGTCGAATCCTATCAAGAATTAAAAAGGGTTTTGAAAATAGAAAGCAAGTGTGGGTATAAATGGTGAATTCTTCAACGTGACCTGTAAAGTGCTGTAAAAATGGAGTTCTCCCTTTAACAATGTGCAAACAGCAACAGGAAAGGGAGCATTTAGCCATGTACTTTATTTCTTTCTTTAAACCTCTGAAGCTCTTGGAAGCAGTAGCAGCGGGCTGTCCCCACTGTGCTGTGGTGTCCTGGGATGCCCTGATGTCCCTGGTACCCTGCTGGGTGATTGATCTACCCCATACAGATCCTGTACGGTGGTGATTGTGTATTATGAGGTGACATGGCTTAGCATGGGCTATGATAATACTATTTCATATCCTTTTGAGGTAATATATACAGAAATTTAGAAATTGTGAAAAAGTGTTGCTCTTTCTAAGCAGTATTTTTCCATCCTTTCCAAATCCATCCTTTTTCCAGTGTGTGGAGAGGTGAACTGAGTGGAGATAATTGCTGTAGCCATATGGGCCTGCAAACCAAGTGGATGCACTCCATAGCCTGGTACTGTAATTTCTGATTTGTATCAGTGCTGCTGGAAATAGTTTTTTCTTTAGATGCTCTTGCTTCTGCTGCTTTGGGATGACACAAAATGTGTCCATAGCATTTAGTAACTTATAACTTTTGCAGTTTGGCTTCTGATGGTTGAGTTGCCTTCATTTTTTTCTTGATGTCCGTTCTGTCTTGTCCTTCGGCTGGGATAAAACTTGAGGTGTGCAGGGATGGGGGGGAGCCACAAAAGTTCATTCCTAATGGATTAATTAGATCTACTGAGTATGGTCATATGGGTTAGGCATAAACTATTAATATGTATAACATCTGATTAGGCTTGGGATGGGAAGGGAAAAAGCAGATCACCACTACAGCGGCGGTGGAGGGGGTGAAAATAGGATAAGTGGGTTTTGGCTCCACTTTTACTTACTTTTGTGTTTCATAAATGGTTGCTGAATATGTGTTGTGCATGAAGTTACTTCAAAACCTCATCACACCATGCAGCTGGTTAAAAGAGCACAGTGAGTATCCTGAAAGTCTGTGTACTGTCACTGAAAGGTACATGCTGATACAGGCTCAAAGTTATTAAAACCATATTTCCAAATACTTTCCCTCCCTCTTAGTGCTCTGCTTTCCCAGCCCTGTCACCTGCAAGAGCCCCGGTGTTAACCAGAGTCATGGAAATTTGCAAAGATGTAGGATGTCAAGGCTGATGGTGTGGAGTACCCTCCTCCTGCAGCTTCTTTGGCGATGTGACTGGTAGGACAGCCAGTGCTGAGGCTCCCTGCCACCAAAGGACCTGGATTTCGGCATCACAGTGCAGGGATTTCTTAATAGCATGTGGCCAGTGTCTCCCAGTGCATCACCTGGCGTAGTTTCTAGGCCTGCGTCGCCCAGTGTCCTGGGAAGAATGCTTGATGGTTGCTCTTGGAGAAGCAGGAGTCCCAGGGACTTCACTGAGAGTGGAGAAAGGCAGCTGAAAAGAGGTGTGGGGAACAGCCCAGCTTTTGATAATCCCTGGTTAAGCCACTTGGCACCAGGCTTATCCCCCAAGCTGCTGATACAACAGTTGGGAACAGCCTCCAGGGAAGGCCTGGGACTTCCCGAGAAGTCACGGTAAGGGTAGGCATGCTGCAGATACTCCCCCTCAGCCGTCACTGCGGGAATGCCTGTCACCTCTGAGCACTGGGGCAGGGGATGGAGGTATTTTCACGAGGGCCATGAACTCTGTAAAGAATGGGAGAGCCTGAATAAACTTGTTTTCCTGATCCTGCCTTGACAAGGTAAGCTACCTTTTGAAAACGCAAAGTACACAACGGGCACTTGTCGTTACTTCTCCGAGAAGCAGCAATGAGTGTGTTGTGGGCCCTTTGATCGGCAGCTGCTGCGGCAGCCCTGGCCTGGCTTTGAAATCCCCTGGAACTTGCCAGAGCTATTGAGCAGGTCACGCATCAGCTCTGGGAAGCACCAGGCGTTGGTCTTGCTGTCAGTGTGTCCCTTCAAAGCCAAGGGCAGGGTGGTGTGCAGGACCCGTCCCCTCCCCTGTGTGTAAAGTCCCACTTGTGAGGCAGAGGGAGGCATTGGGCGTGATGGGGAGTTTCCTGAAGTGAACAGTTCTTAATTATAGAGCTATAGGATGGTATGGGTTGGAAGGGACCTTAAAGAACATCTATTTTGACTGCCCTGCCATGGGCAGGGATAACAATAATGATGTTGCAAGGAGCTCTTGCTTGCTGGTGTGTCATTAGGGATGGTTTGTTTACAAAGTACCTCTGCAGGCAGTGCAGACAATGTCAAATTAAAAGCAATTTTGAGGTAGGGTGCCAACAGAGGGGCTGTTTGGTTAAGTGCCAGGAAGTCTGCACCCTGGCAGCTTGGTCCGATACTACTTTACCACAACCTATAGAAATCTTTATTTGAAGCTGCTTAGGACTTTTCATCTATTGTGTTTTATTACCCCCTCCTCCCCCCTTGTTGCTATTTTTCAATTATGCATTAATTGTCTTCACTTCCTCTTCTCTCCCTGAACTATAAACAAATTTCCTCAAAGCCCCTGTGCTTCCACAACTTGCTGAGCCTCTTGGTGGCATCTCCTCAGATGTGCCTGTCTTCCTACTCTCATCCCTCCTACCCCCCTAAACCTGCAGCCTTTGACACAAAATTTTGCTTTTGGGAGTGTACGTGTCAGTCTTGGCTTCCAGCTCCACTGAGCTAAATCCATGGCAGCAGGGGAATGTTACCCAGGTTTACACTGGTGTAGTTGAGCATAGACTATGACTTAGGACTTCCCCATTCCCTCTGTTTCTGTGGGGTTATTGCTGAAATCTATCTGTTCTTCCATGTATGTTTCTAATCCCATAAGAATAAGTAGTAAAGATTACTTAATTAATCTAGGATTCATTCCCTCCAAGACATCTTCATATTTGGAAGACATTCAGGTTTTTCTGGGCAGAGTAGTTCTTTATTGAACTTTTTTTTTACTCATCATGCTGGTTTATGTTGTGAATTTTATTTCTTCTAATAAAGCAGTTGATTGGAATTCCCTAACTCTGTGCCCATCCCTCTTTTCTACATAAAAAGAGGTGTCATACCTCTTTTCTACAAACTGTTTATCTCCAGACTGCTCATATCTTGCTAGTTCCATATGAGCTCCAAGACTGCTCAACAGCAGTTTTATGGTCTTGGTGTATATTTGGCTTTTTTAGATTCCTTCTGTGCATGTCATTTAGTCTTATTGAGTTGTAAAATGGTAGGCTAAATTTATCCCTTAAGTCCATTGACTTCAGTAGATGTTTGCTATAGAAGGAATTTGGCACATTGATTAAATGGATATACTTCCAAATTTCTTCTCTTTTTTTATTTTTGCCAGGCGTCTCTAAATCATGAATTTTATCTCTTGTTAAATACATTTGTGTCCTTCGTACAGAACTCATAGGGAAATAACTATTGAGTGCTTCATCCATCTGGATTCTTGTTACATGATTCCCCTGCCTTGTTGAACAATAGACCCATTCTCTCCCCTATATTTTCTTTGGTTATATTTATAAAAACATATACCTGTTTCCCATTACTCTTTCAAGCTAAGAGCAAAACAAAAACCCTACTGTTTGTTCCCATAACATTATACCTTATAATGTTTTACCTCCAGCATATATTCAGACTTTTAACTTCCTTTCCTCTCTCATTTCTTTTCTCATTTGAGAAATGAGCTCGCTTCGTGCCAAGAGCCAGGGAAGCCATTTATTTTGACCCACTTGTTTCTCTCTAGCAATGGAATTGCTTTCACATGTATTTCTTCAGGTTAGCCTTCAGGATATCCCATCCTCTACATTTTGAAATGCAGGTCACTATTTTGTCAGTTTTTTTAGTTGAAGGTAAATTTGTTTTCCCAAAGAGAGATCGTAAGTCCTTTCCTTAGTACTCGGTTCATGCAGAAGGGTCACCAAGATTTTTGTTTTAGGTTTTTAGGGAGCACTTTCCTCCTAGAACCAAATTTAGCATTACCTCATGTCTCATTGCATTTCCCATTGAAATGTGTTATCGTTGCCTTCACAGTTCACAAAGTCCCCTGACCTATATATTACAGAATGGCAGGTCTTTCCCAAGAGCTAGCTCAGCAATTAAAGTTTCCCACTGGCGCAGATGGTTATGATAATAGGACATCATGTATTTATATATAGAGAAAGTGAGAGAGGAGAGAGAGCACTCCTGCATTTTTCAAAGCAGTGTACAAACATTAGCTAATTAACCCTAATAACAGCTCTGCAAGGAAATTAAAAGTGATTATTCCCACTTTATAGATGGATAAACTCAAGAAAATAAAATAAGTGACATGCCAGAGGCCAGCACAAAATGCCATTATTGAGGGCTGGGACGAGATTTGAGGACCATCCTGGGAAAGTCAGTGTTCAGTAGAGCAGCCTGCTGAATGCTAGGTGAGATCTTTCCTGAAATCCAGCTGCTTGATGCCTTTTGTATGGTTTCAAATAGTCCCTGACGTGCTCGTTTATTTATGAGTTAAAATCATTATTTTCAAAGCTTGTTCTTTGCATGGCTTGCATTTGTCATCACCCTGAAGCCAGAAGAGGTGCTTGGCGCGGGAAGTTTATTTTCTACCCACGTTTTTTGGTGATGCAAACAAGCACATTTGTGTTGTAGCTGCACTGAGGATGTCCATCTGGTTTCAGTGCAGGGAGTTCCAGCACCATTTTCTACACATGGCCGCTGCTGGAATTGAAATGCAGTCTCTGAGGTTGTTGTTGGAGGCTTCAGCCTCCTGAGAAAAAAAAGTAAAGTACTGACTTCTGTCATCTCATCCACTTCACCCACGTGGAGGGTTGTGTGTCCCAGTCTCATGGATTTGGTCTATATGTGTAATCCAGTATCACTGTCTTAATCCTTTCTTAAATTGCCTGTGAGTTTTGCTTTGTGAGAACTGGACAGAAGTGTTGCATCATGTTATCAGCTGCTATTTTTAACCTCTGCAAGCAGCCCTGTAGATAACCTGTACACTTGAAACCATTCCTGGAATGTCTGTCTTTCAAATAACCTTCATCTCAAGAAGCATATGCAAAATCAGATGCAGAGATCACAAGCATTTTAGAAAAAGATGGTGAAGTTTTGAATGCTGGTTGCTTTTTAATTTCAGGTAAGCATCTGGCTGAACACCTAAAAGCAGGATAATAGAGTGTTTACTCTCTTGTTATCAATCTCCGGCAGCAGCGATAGTGAAACTTCTCCTTGGGGAGCTGTCCTGGTGAGGGCACGGCAGGATCATTTGAATTGGAAATGGTTGTGCTAGCTGAATTTTTCTGTGCCTAATGGAAACTACAGCAGGGAGCTGGAGGAATAAAGAAACAACCCACGGTTCTTTCTCTGCGATGCCACTGTCATAACTTACAGTGTAATGCAGCCGAGTTTATCCCTTGTTGGCCTTCCACCCAGAAAACAGGGAAGTAGTGCTGGGTGATGAAGGGCTCTTGCTCGCCGTCCCACCCTCTGCACAATAGAAAGGCGTTCTCAGCAGCAGGCATCAGCAAAGCCCCAAATCCCTCCTAAGGTGAGCGCTGCTCCCATGCCCAGGAGCCACCTATGCCTGGGACATGTCCAAAGGCTTCCCTTGGTGCCTGCTGCTGGGAGAAACCTGTCTTGCCATCTCCCTGCAAGCGGCTGAAGCTTTGTTATTCCCGTGCTTTACAAGGGAGAGGAATGTTTCTGGGAGTCAGGGAGGGTAGAACACAGGTGGATGCCCTGGGAGACTGTGCCGGCTGTGAGCTTGGAAGAGGGCGAGGGGCTGAAACTGCTGCCTGGGAGAACTGCCTGGAGCCCTGCCCAGGCCTTGGGTGGCTGCAGCCAACAAGGGAGGAGGCAGAAAGCAGGAAGCTGGTGAACTTCAGGAATTTGTGCCACAGACCAAAGCAAGGAGATGTGAGGATGCACTGCTGTCTGAGCAACCATATCCTCATCACCCCGTGGGTGCTGGCAGGGAGGGGTGCTGCAATCCTGCCTCCATCCACCCTGGGCTTCCTGCCTTCGAGAGGAAACTCCATGTTGTGTTAATTATCCTTGGTTTGCGCTCAGCTCTGTTGTTTGAATGGGGCATTTGGCACAGGTGTAGAATTGGACTTGATAAGGCTGAATGTGGATTTAGTTAATGAAGGAGTGTAAATCCAACAGTGTTACTTTTGGAGGAGCCTCTTTTTGGAAAGAGATTTCATTACATCTGACTGTTTTAGATTGTTTGGTTTATTATTTCCCAAAATTCAGCATCCGTGAAGTTATTTGCATACATTAAGGACTGTGCTATGTGTCTGTTGGTTGGTGTCAAAGTCCTAGAGCGACGTTTCCCCTCTAGGTGGGCTGGACTTGTGAGATGGGTACATCACCTGAGCCAAGGTTTTCCATTGTTTTCTAAGAACAGTATCATGTGTTGCCCTAAATCCCTGCTTTACCCGTGGTTTTGGTATGTGCCCTGAAGCTTCCTATGTGCCTGACCCTTGGGGAGCTGAACATCTGGCTGGGATTGTTTCAGCGTGCTGCAGCAAATGGATGAGCAAAGGCTGTGAAAGAGCAGCGTGCTATGAAGCGGCATCACAAGAATACGTGGGATTTGAAATGGTCTCTGGAGTTGCTGCTTATATGCGGAGTTAAATTAAGGTTTCTGAAATTTGGAGTTGGGAGGGAAAGGGGTTTGCTGGAAGGTGTAGCTCACAAGAGCTCATTACAAAAGCCTGGGTAAAAAGTCTCTTATGAATCTGGTGGAGTGGTTATATGAAATATTGAGGAAAACCAGACTCTATTCCAGATTTTGCCCTTAAATATTCTCCTGTCTTCATTAAAGCCAGCAGCAACCTTGCATATACATCTGAGGTCAGGGTTTTGCATATTAAAAGAAGCAGGCTTAGGGTATTTATTGTTGGTGTGCAGAATTGACTCCGCAGGGGATAAATGCAGTTTACTTTCCTCTGGTCTAAAGTGAGAACGCTTCAAGGAATTGCATGTACCAGCAGGGGCTTAAAGCAAAATCGGAAAAAATACTCACATACTTAAAAAATTAGAGTGCAAATAATAATTTTATTTCAAGGTTAGCATTATATTTTTCATTCTACAGAAAATTAAGATTAAAAAATTGCTTTTCATATGGCACTAATGGATTGGTTACATAATTTGAGCAGATCTGTGCTCAAGCTGTGAAAAATCTTGAGACGTGGCTGTATAGTGTGAAAGAATATTGACAGTGTCTCTGTGGAGTTTTCTATGCATTAACAAGCAGCCTGGGTGAAGCAAGAGTAAGGTGTATAATACCCTGTTATCTGAAGATGGCAAACTGGGCATGCTTTTCACACGGCAGCATCAACTGTGAGATGGAAAGTGTAGGAAGTCCAGGACAGCGAAGAAGAACGGGCAGCTGCTTGCAGTGCTGGAATTAGGATAGGTGTGTGGAGATCCTAATACACATGGGGTGAAAATAACTATCAGACAGAAATTAAAAAGAGATTATTAAAATGCAGAGGAGCAGAGAAAGCCTGAGGATACCTCCCATAACTAGCTAATCAAATGTGAGTATTCAGTTTGATGTGCTGCAGAAAGCAAATGTTATTTGCCTTCCAGGACTACAAGAGAATATGACCAAGAGCAAATAATGCATTCTTAAGTGGACCTGCTTAGCATTCCTGTGTCTGGGGTGAAATAAGACAGTTTGTACTTGAGGCAGCATGAGAAAGGACCTGGATTTCTTTCTTGATGTTGGTTATGCCAGTGGGAGCAAGCTTTGGCTGGAAGTCACACTTAAGCTTATTGTAGGTTCTTCTGTCACGGAAGCAGCTTAAAACTGAAATCACTTTGGCAGTGGTATTTTTCTTAATTATCTGCCATTTTTCAAAGCACCTGGGAAAGCGGAAGAGGAAGTGATGTTCGATGTCTTGTTTCTTGGCTGAGGGGTCACCCCGCTGATCCATTGCTTGGGTGCACTCTCAGCTTTAACAGACTCTTCTGAACCCGTTCCCACTGCTCTTGTGGATGGGTTAATTCTTGCTGCCTGCATTGCGTGAATGACCTGACAAGGGAAGCTTTGCTGCTTTTTTTTTTCCTGCTATGCTTACGAGGCAAAAAAGGTAAAACGTCCTCTTACCTACTCACCCATGGCATGGGAGACACAAGTGCTAAGCCCACAAGGTAGGGCTTTTCAGGGTTATGACCAGCAAAGACTTGCTCTTCTCTTTTCAAATGATCTTATATGTCTGGTGCATTTGCTGGTAATGTGTGCCTTATGGCCCTCCAGTTATTCCTGTGTGCTTGCATCCTGTAAAGGTCGCATCTCCTGTTCCTGGGTGTTCAGAGCTGGTGAAGATTAAGTGTTGAGTGAGTTCTTCTTGGAGAAGAGTTATTGCAAGTCCAGGTAGTCATTTCTAACAGGGTAACTCCAGATAAGCATGGATTAACTGAGTTGGTAGGCTTCTGATTTGAATCTGGTTTACTGTGGTTTTATTCACTCTATATGGCAGTCCTGACCCTTGGTTTATGTCTTATGCTGGAAACTAAAAGCCAGTGGTGCTTCTAAGAGGCTCCTGTAAATACAGGTTGATAGCGTGGAGTTTTTCTTCCATGTTCGTCTATGATATTGCAAAATGTTTTGTATGAAATATCAGTGGAGGTATTAGTAAATACCTGTAACACTTTTGCTTTGTTGGTTTGCAGTTATCCAGTTATTCCAGCAAACCCACTGACTGTAAGGACGTTTTTGACTCAAAAAGCAGTTTGATGAATGTGCGAGGGATTGAGATGTGATCAGCGAGTTGACTTCTCTGCCATCAGCCCATTTTGCCAGAATTGCCCTCTGTGAGCACTCGCCAGCCTGTTGGCAGTGATGCCAGGGAATTTGCTGGTGCACAGGAGCAAGAGGGACCATTGCTTTCTCCCTGGTGGTACCATGAGGTAACCTTCAGCTGTGCAAGGCAGCCAGCTACTGTGAGACTGTCTTTTTGTTTAGTCTCTTTTAATAACCCCCAACCCCCCAAAACCAAATAAACAGACAAAACCCCCCATCGACAGCAGCCGAAGTTCTTCGAACCAGCTGTGGGTTTTTGGGCTGCTGCAAGATGGACTTTCTTGCTGGGCACCTTTTGTTAGGCACCTTGAGGCTCTTTGAGGTTGACCTGGTGCTTGGGCTCCTTCAGCCAGTCTCCACCCTACATTGCTTCCCAACATTTTCTGCAATTGCCATGAATATTTCTGTTACCATCTTTCTTTCTAAGCTCCTTGATCTTTCCTTCAAGCAAAGCATAGGACTGCCATCCCAGTTAGACTGAAGGTTTTTGTTGGACAACATGAAGACTTTCCTGGGATACCAAGGCCTGATGCAGTCACAGAGCACTCTTAATGTTTTGAGCCATAGAGAGCAGGCTTGGGGACCACATCTTGCAGGACACTGCGGTGATGGAGCACCCACCCTGAGTTCCTCAGGGCTCAAACAGTGTCCACTGGAAATTACATTTTATTTTCCTTGTGGTGGGGTGCTCCCCTCCTTCCTCCTGAGTTTAAATCCTGCTCTTGGAGCCTACTGCAGTGGCAACTGCTGAAACATAATGAAAGAATATTTATTCATTCAGGGAGCCTTTCAGGGACACAGAAAAACATTTGAGGTGACTCCCTTCCTTTTCCATAATTATGTGTGAGTGTTTTCACGTATATTGAGGAATGCTCTCTGCAAGAGGCTGAAACCACTGCTGACAGCTCTATCCTCTGTATTCTGATGCAGTGTTCAGATAACTCTCTCTACTTCGAACCAGATTGCATCCCGAGAGAAAATATCTCTGGGAATGAAATTGGGCAGCTTGACTGTATCATTTCATATTGTCATTTGAAAGAATCATTTCTCTGCAGCTGGGACTGTTCCTCTGAAAGTAGTGAAGGTTATAATTTACTTAGCTCCAGCAGGGCAGAGGATGCTGCTCAGCCACACGCACAGTCTTATTGTTTTCACAGCACTGAGCAGCACCATCTTCTCAGACTCGGAGCCTAGGGTTTAATACAGCTTATGAGAAATGGCAGCTTTGGCAAGAAAATAGAATAAAAGTGTTAATATGCGATGCCTTTTTAATTCCCACGTGAAGTGAAAATTAGCCTCCTTCTGCTTTGCAGGAAAAAATTTACCAAGAGGGGATCTGAAGAAAAGATTGTTTTATTTTTACTTAATATGCTGTATTGCACTTATCTCCGTGTTATCAGTAACTGAAACCGAACCTCAGTTGTCAAAACAGGCAAAGCATGTTTTGGATACGTATAGAAGGATGTCTCTGGGTGTTGAGTTAATGCTTGGTCCTGGATGGTCATCACTGACCTACCAAATGTCCAGCTACTCTTCCAGCCTCTAGCATTCGTGGTCACTTGTGGTCTGAGCCAGCTCCCGCGTATGTCAGTGAAAAGCTCTTGTTGACTTAATTTGGAGCTGGCTTGGGCCTCACACTTCAGGATGCTGCAGGGTTACTTGCGTGTGGGGAGGGATGAGACCTAATACTCCACCCTGAAATGAACTATTTTAGCTTGACATCCAAAGCCGTGCTGCACGCTTCATTCTTGAGGGTGATGGGAAGTATTCTCTCACCGGCAGTGCACTGGAGCCAGGGAAACATTCCTGCCCTTCCTGCAACAACTGGTGGGGGAGAGCACCTGCTGGGGATCCCATTGCCTGGTGTGCTGTTACTTGTGCTTTAGTCTGTCAGCTGTCGTGACAGAAGTTACGCTTACTGGCTGTTGATGCTGTGGGATAGGATCAGATTGCTCCTTATGGGTTCGAAGACTTGAATGCTTTGGTAGATGCTCCCATATATAGTGTGCTCTCTGCTTGATCCGTAAGAGTCCCAGCAAGCTTACCAAAATAGTGCAGGAGTGGAAGGTACTCAGCCAACTGCTCTCTCCATCCCAGTGTGGAATGCGATGGCTCCGGAGATGAACGCAGCCATGGCCGGTTGGAAAAGTCAATTAGAGGTCAGGAGAGAAGGACCCAGGTATGGAGAGCTGAGAATATATGCCATGCTGCAGCTCTGCAGGCAAGGCCTCTGCCAGTGAAGGGGTTTTTGATGGACACATGGAGAGGATGTGGCTTGGCAGAAGTCAGGCAATGAATCAGATGAACCCCAGAGGTCTAATCTCTGAGGAGCATTCTGTGGCCATTGGCAAATTCCTTCTCCTTGCAGAACCAAGGACAAGCAATAGATCAAGAACTACTGCAGGAGCCAGATAATACTTTGAGTTCCAAAAAATGGATTTCATACAGGCTTGCATGCTTGGAATTTGATTGCAAACAAATTTTTTTGCACTGAAAGATGAAATTGCTGTGATGTGGTTTTTTTTTGGTTTGGTTTTTTTTTTTTATTTATCAGGAGTTGGCTTTTGTATGAAATGACTGGGGGCGTTTCAAGGGTTCTGAAGATACAGGTATGGATGGCCATAAGCATCCCTAAGGTTCTTACATAAAAATACAGTAAATACATGTGCATGCCTAAAAATGTGTATAGCAACACATGTATTTATGCCAATTTAGCAAATTGTGACAGTAAATTCTTTGCAGTATTAAAAAGAAAAAAGGCGTGTGTTATTTCCAGTTCCAGCTGGCTAAGCGCAGGTTTATTTTTTTCTGGCTAGACTGCTCTGGAAACTCAAGTCCAATATTTACACACGCTGCTCGTGCTAGAAGTGATATAATCCTATTTCAGAGCAGTTTAGTCATTTATACCAGCATAGGTTCACAGAGGTTACATGATGCAAACATAAATCAGCAGAAGCTGGGTTCCAGCGAGAGTTTAAGTTTTCAGAGCCCTGGAAGGCACTGGCAGTCATCTTAATGTGGAAAACTAACACACAGACCATAAATATGCTGAGTGCAGTGCTTTTTGTGGCCATAAGCAAAGCATATATTTCTTTCATTTTAGGAAAGAGCTATTTGTATAGGTTTGTGCAGCATTTTATGTTGTCACTGCCAATCTAACTTCCCTCTGTCCCTTTCCTAAGCTGTGATACATCTACCTCTCTGTTCCCCCATCCTCCCACTTACTCTTTTTGGGAGATCCAAATACCATGGTACTGTGCTTAGTGGATGTAAATACCTATTTCAAAATGAAGCAGCAGCTTAGGAGACATGTCATGTCATTCTGCTGCAGCTTGTATGATGTGCTCACATGCTCTTCTGAGGCATGGTTTTGCCCCCACCTCTCCAGCTTGCTTTTTGTGGAGCCTTCCTGCCCTCCAGCAGATCAACACTCCTGCACAACTCAGGGTGTCTGTAAACTTAACCTTAGTGATGGCTCCGTGCTGCATGAACCATTGTCTTTGTTTGGTTCCACTTGTGGAGCCGAACATCTATTATGCCAGGGCACCTTGGAAAGTGGGGTAGTCACAGAGGAGATACGCCTGCTGTGCTGGGAAGATACTTGTAGTTGCCCCCTGTGCCTTATGTCTCTGTGTCCAGGTGTTTGTCCTTGCCTTTTAGTGTTTTCTTTTTTCTATTCCAAAGGCTTTTGAATGGATCCTGACTGCTGCTCCTGTATGGGACCATGAGGGTCTGACTGTCTTGGTGCTCACCATGGTACTTAATGTCCTATCTGTCCAATGTCTTTAATTCAGGACTAAAATAATTGCATCCATCTGGCTTAGTGTTTGAGTACTGAAGCAGCAGATCCCTCTCTTAAAAAACTGAAAGAAGAAATACAGCTATAAAACTTATAATGCTGTGATGTACTTACACCCCATGGCACTCCAAAGAAGTCAGTGTAAGAGCACAGCATCTGGGGTCTGTGTCATAAATGTGTGTTTTGGAGACAGGCTTATAAGGTGGGCAAAATCATCCTTCTCTCTCTCTCCTGGTTTGATTTTTGTGGTTGTTTTTTTTTTCCCTCAAAAGTTGTTAAAGTAGCAGTGTGTTTGTAGGGCTTTTAAAATACCAGTACTTGTGAGCCAAGAGAAAACATGATGTGGTGTGCTTCAGTAATAAGTAGCTCCAACAGAAGGAAGTAATTGTGCTGCTGCTTCTGGTGACCTCATGAACCACATGAGTGGGCTTGGGCTGGCTTCTCACTACATGCCTCAGATGGGAGGTGCTTCGATTGCACAGTTGTATTTGAAAATTACACCAACAGTACTTCGATCGCTTCCGCTCAATTTTTGTGCTTCTTACTTGCAGCTGTCTCAAACCCTCCCCTTCTCCCATCCATGGGTGATTTGAAAGTGTGCTGTATTTCAGTATCGGTATGGTGTGGCTCTTCAGCTGCTGTCTTTTCTGTCATGATGGCTCCTCTTGGCTTCTTCACTGAGCCCTCTGTCCGGTGTCCCTGTGCTTCCAGTTAAACGTGTTCCCACCGCTCACCCCCTCTGGCAGCTCCTGCCTGCCCTTTGGCCTTCCTTAACTGAAATACCGATCGTTGTTCTGACTGGGTGTTTGTGAACGTACTTGTGCAAAATACGGTACTGCCTAGTGGTGCAAATTGCCCAGTCTGTGTTCAGTGATGGCCTTGCAAACTCCAGCATCTGGTGCAGCAGCACTTGTGCATTCGTGGTCTTGTGTCACAGCACAGAGATGTTGGGGACGTGCCACTCTTGGTGCTGCACGCAGAGGAGAGGCCATGAGCAGTGGCTGCCTGTAAGGACACCGGGCTGTCACTGGATCCTGTTGCAGGGAGGTCCATTTATTTCAGAGCCGTTGTTGGGGTGCAGTTGTAACTCAAAACAGGGTGACATCTTAGATGCAGGAAACAGCTGGAGAAGCATTGCAGCTGAAACTGCACGACAGTGGGGTTAGTTGGTGAGACCCTGCAGCGGTTTGCTGCTTCATGTCCCTTCCTTCAGTAACTTTTCTTCCCACCCACCTATCCTCCTCCCCCCACCCCAAGACCTCGGTTTCATCCCAAATTGCTGCAGAGAGGACTAGAAAGGAGAGAGCCCTCTTCCCCTGCCTGGGGCGCTTGGCTCTCAGGCTGCTGCTCCTGGGAGCATTTCCACCACTATGTGCCCAAATTGCCAGCATCCTTTGACACTTTGATCTTGTGAGTGACAAATAAGATTCATTTTCTTCTTCGACTCTTGGGGGAGAGCCAATGAATGGCTGCCATTGAGAGAAAAATAGATCATGGCACGAGCCTGCACAAGAGCTCTAATCAATAGGATCCCTTTCTTTGGCTGCCAGGTGCCAGAAATGTGGGTTTATGCTTGTCTTGCATAGCACCCTGCAGATGGGGTGGGTTGGGGTAGCAGTAGCTTGGCTGGAAGAGGTCCCATACACGGGACTTCCCCAGGGCCAGGGTGGGGCTAGTGGGCCTCTGTGTGAGATTTCCACCAAGGTCAGTGGGATTGCTTGGGTGTCCAGGTGGGAGCTGGTTCCTACCCCCGGTTACATCTGGTTGACCAAAAGTGTGACTTCAAACCAGTTAAATTTTCATCTAAGTATTGCTAAGCTGACTGAGAGCTGCCTGGGCCAGGAGATTTGCATCAGCTGAGCTAGGGTGGTTTCTTTTGCTGGTTTCCTTGAATTTGGACACAAATTATGTATAAACCTAGTGATGGCAATGCACATGGGGGATTATGGTCCAGGGTGCCAGTTTCCACGGGACTTCCACAGAGTTCAGTTCACTGAACAGTGGGTTGGGCATGGCTTTTGTGTGGTACTTAACAGAGCTGATAGCATTGATTGCCTTCACCTTTTGGGAAAGAGTGCCTATTTAGAGGGAGGTGTAGCAACTGTGAGCTGGTACATATTGCTTAATGAATAGCAAATACGGGTCTGCATACAATCTGTGCTTTGTTCCTTGGTTCAAAATTTCCATTTTTTTCTCCGGGGTCCACTGATTTGTGATGTGAGGTGTGACCCTTACTGTAAGCTGCCTCCCTGTCAGGAAAAAGCCCTGGTAAGCAGATGCCTGCCTCTCTCAGCTCCACCAGCTGTTGTGCAGACTGACAGCTAA
Organism: Edolisoma coerulescens; assembly: GCA_013397115.1. NCBI lineage: Eukaryota > Metazoa > Chordata > Aves > Passeriformes > Campephagidae > Edolisoma > Edolisoma coerulescens. The sequence continues at coordinate 33,491 of VWZW01007466.1, forward strand.
GGGTATGTTTTGCATCTTCCATGGGGAGCACTTCATGTTAGGGAGTAATTAGCATTAATAATAATTAAAGTTGGATAAAGATAATTTACACTTCTACAATGCATTTATTTTGAGAGCCTCAAAATGCATGTAGTGTGGGCTAGCAGCCTGGAGTGAATCTTGATGCAGCTGGAGTTGAGGGCTTTAACCTCACTATTCCTTAAAAAAAGGTGTGTGAAAGCTGGAAATTAGAGCTTGCCAATTCTGCTTCTCAGCAACAGCAGGTTGTGGGTCTTCTACCCACACAAGGCTGCTTGTTGTGGATCTTATTTGATATCTTCTACAGTAGCTCTTGCACGGGTCAGCAGAGACCCATTGCGCTTCCCACAGAGCGCAGCTCAGGCGGGACGTGCTCGCTGCCCCAGGCAGCCCCACTCCCCAGCAGCAGCAGCAGCAGCGAGAGGCTGCCCTGGTCTGCACCCCTGCCAGCAGCCAGCACCGGCACCCCGCCTGGGAACGCCTGCTGGCTGCCTGCAGAAGTTGGGTGCTCTTTGGTGGGGTGGCAGTGGGAGGGGTGGGAGCAAGTGGGGGGCAGTGGTGGAGCCTCTCAGGAAGGGGACAGTGGAGGTGGTGCCAAAGTAGGGACAAAGCTGGTGTGCTCGGCCTCATTCCTGCCATGGGCTGTGGGTTGTGAGCTTGTGGAGAATACCCAGAGCAGAGCAGAGCGCTCACAGCCTCATTTTATTTAATGAGCAAAGAAAGCCTTGTGAAGGCAGAGATTCTTTTATTGGATCCGTTCCCTGTGTTTTTTTCCTAGCGCTTAGCTGTGCTTTACATGTTACTTGGAAGGCTGAAAAGCAAGATCATGTCTATTTATTAATCTTTGCCTAATAAAGATGACTACCAGATATGTTCTTTGGCCTTAACAAAGAGGTATAATTAGTGATGAGATTAGACACGACCCGAGAGGAGGTGCTTTGCTTAGGAAAATATTCAGCGATGGCATATAATACAGTCTGTCTGAGGCACCACATCCTCCCTGGGGGCCTTGTCTCGAGCTGAGCAGTGACCCTTCCCAGCACTTTGGTGCCGTAGGAAACACAGGAAGAATATTAATGATAAGGGGATACACAAAGCAAGCTTTGCCTCAGTCAAACAACGCACCGCCAACCTAAAATTATTCAGCAGAAGTTTGGTTGGCAAAGTTAATAATTTATGGCTCTGGCTGATAGCACCCCATGCAATAGCAGTGTGTTCAGCAGCCCCAGACCTGATTAAATATGCATGGACTCATTGGATGCAATTTCAGTGCAATTAGTGTATGAAGGAAGAAGGAGCTCTGTCATTTCTGGAATTGTACTAAAAGGCTCTGGTAGTTCTTTCATTATAACATTTTACAGGATAGTAGTTGTTCCACATCAGCTGTATTTAAGTACAGTGGTTTAAGGAGCGGCTGCCTGCTGTGTTATGTGCCATATGAGAAGACAAGTATTCTGCGTGTCACTAGGCACAGAGACTGGAAATACTAAACTAGTTGAGGACTAGAGAAAGCTTGTTGCAGTAGATCTTCGAGCTTCGTGTGCGCCGGATTTGTGTGTGCTGGCAGTGAGGAGCACAGCCCGAGGAAAGGTTAGATGAGAAAAGATTGCCTATCTCATTTCTTTTTCCTTTCTTTGCTGTAAAAACTCATGTATTGTGCTCATCACAGGCTTCTGAATGCAGGAGCTTAAATACTTGTAGAAACTGTTTAAATAAGAGGAGAAAATGGCACTGGATGTTCCACAGGCAGCATTGTCAGCATCTGAGTGTGTGTGCTGGCAAAGCAGCAGGTGCCCCAACAGCTTTTCTTCCTAGAGCCAGATCACCAATAGTTGAGTTTCACCCATGCCCAGCACGGCCAGCTCTGCAGATGGAGACACGTCGGACCAGTTTGCGCCAGTTGCCAATCTGGCTTATTCTGTTGAGTGACCAGGGAAAATCCTCACTCTTCCCCGCAGCTTCCTTCATTCCTTTCCCTTCTCTCTCCCGTCTCGTTGTTGTTCCCCCTTCTCAGCACTGGCTCCGTTTGCCTTCCTTCTAGCTGAATGCTCTTCAGTTTGCTGCCTGCTTGTGAGCCATGTTGCCTGAAGCTGTTCCAGCTTCCTGTGATTGTGGCCCATGTCCTATTGTTCTCCAAAATACATCATTTTATTAGCTTTTCTCCTGGTGGTGGTTTTAGACAAACCTCTGAAGGGCTGGATTGCCTTCAGATGTGGTTCCTCCACCATGCACGAGTCACCTGTAGTGGGTTAAAGGGGGCTCAAGACCAGAAAGGAGCCAGAAGGGAGGTGTGGGCTATGGACATTTGCATGGTTTGTAGCACTGCACTCTGAGCCTTGCAAATCGCCAGTGCCAAGGTGGAGAGAGCCAGCGAAGGACTGGGGCTTGAACAGACTGCTGAAGAGCATCTAGTCCAACACCTGACTTGAGGCAAGACTAGCTTCAGATTTAGGTCACTTTGCTCAAGGGCTGTCCAGTCAAGTGTGTTAATTTGAAAGAGCAAGAAAAAGAACCGGTGTTCCTGCTCTGCAAATAAATATGTAATTCAACTGTTTTGGCCAGCGTAGGTGAATTGTTCAGGCCATGGGAAGAGCTTTCATATTTTTGCTTTGGTTAAAATTCTGAAGATGTGCAACCTGTATTTACTGGTATGAGTTCAGACAGGTGTCTGCTCACCTTGTTGTTTGATCTTGGTGCCTTGTTGTGTCTGTCCAGCAGAGACCTGTGTTTGTCTTATTTTTTGCAGCTTAATGGTGTGGAGAGGGGACAGCTGTTTGGTCCTGAGGGGGCTGCTCATTCAGAATTGTGGGGCTTGCATCCCTGTGTCTACATACACAGGTACCTGGGAATTTGGGGTAGCTGAGTGCTGCCCTTAGTGCCTTTCGGTCCCCTTGAATATTCAAGCCTCCAGCTCCATCCCTTGGCTTCCCAGTCAGTAATTTGGGGATAACAGAGGTGTCTGCTTCTCAGAAGTGCTGGCAGGATTAATGGGCGAGTGAGTGGGCAGTGCTTTGAAGAGGAATGCAAGTGTGTGCTGGTGGTGTTGCAGGGTGACAGCTGGTATTTGCTCTGCATGTGCAGAGGGGAGGATGACTTGAGCCACGTATGGCAAAACTGCAGTCCCACTAATGTTTGTAGCATGCACAGAATAGTTTGTGCCACCTCAAAATGAGCCTGTGCCCCGTTTTCCACACCTATTACTGGCCTTGCAGATGCAAACACAGCTCTGCTCACAGGAGTTGCTTCTCTGCCTGTGATGGCCTTCTAATGGGTTTCAGGCGCCAAGAACGGGTTCAGGAATGGTATGTGTGCCAAACTAGTGCTCAGTCTAGTTTTTGGAGCCCAGGAAAGGTAGCGCCTGTGCAGTAGTACTGGAGTTTCACGTATGGTGTCTAAGTCGGCTGTAACTCCTGCAAGACCCCAAGAAGTCACTGTGTTTCTGGTACTTTGGAGAAAGGTCATGCAAACAGCTTGCACAGTGGGCACAGTAACATTGACCTTCACGAAGCATTTAGTGCTTTTCATCATAGAAGGTGTTTTTCTCAGCTGCAAAACAGCCCATTGAAGGAGGGAGGTGTTGTTAGGAAGATGCAGAGCTCAGGCCTTAGCCAGTCTATCAGGAATTTTATGGTAAAACCTGCAGATGGGCAGTGCTTGAAGCTAATCCTATGTGTCTGCCTGCTGGGCTCATCTTCATTTCCCCCTTTGCCCCTGGGCTTTGTTGACAGACAGAAAACTGAGTGATAACTTGAGTCTGTCCTGTTTGGGTGTCAGCTTTCAAGGTACGATGATGGAGTTATCGGTGGCTGGTGGTACAGTGAAGGCTTACCAAAGGAGAAGTCTGGAGCACAGAAAAGGGGGATGAGGAGGCAGGCAAGGGAAGGCAAAAAGGACCAGGGAATGATGGTGCAGGCCTGAATGCCTTTTTGCTCATTTATGTCAAAAGAGTCACCCTTATAAATCCACGTGGCAGGGTGTTGGCTGCCACTTGCACATAAGCTCTATGAGGGGAGTCTTAAGCAGGAAGGTAGAAGGAAATGCATGGCCTGATGAGGAGAAAGAGTAAGAGAATTTGTCAGTAGTGAAAAATAAAAAAGCACATGTTAAAAGTTTGGGCTAGAACATTTGTAGCTCATAGAAATTTTCATCTATGCATGTAATTTTTTAAAAAAAAATTATAGTAATTGGCTTTTGCTATCTTTAAAATGTCATTTTTATTCAATCTACGTTTTCTACTATGTGTGTATTTTGTTTACAATCTGAAAAACAATTTAAGACGGTACATTATGGAAAACAACTAGATTCAGCTTTGCATCTGTCTGTCAATTATTTATTTTTTCTCTTCCCCTAGGAAAGGATTTCCCATACTTTATTTTTTCATGCTGCTACTTCTAGAGGATCTGATCTTTTCAAAGAATTAGCTTTTGCACATCTGGCTGTCAGTAGTACTTGTGTGGTTGTTGGGTTCTTCCCCAACACAGGAATTTCCTTGAGTTGTAATCTAATGGAAACAATGTGAGTTTTGTGTGTAAAGCTGCTTTAGTGATCTTGAGTAGTCTATTGGTTGTTTTTCCTCTAAAACAGTACTTTAGGTATTATATTTTCAGAGACATCCTTCCTTGAAGGAGAAATCATAAATAATAAGGTTTTAATGGATGTTGAATGGATAGAGACTCTTGAAGCACGGGGAAGCTCTTAGAGAATTCTCTCCTTTTCCTCCTGTAGGAATAGGTTGCTTTCTTTTGCATGAAGGATGTGGAGGCTACAGAAATAGATGGCCCGAAAGGGTGGGGAGGGAGTTAGCTGTTCCACTGCTTTACAAAGCATTTAATAGCAATTTGTAAAGCTGAACAGTATTTCTCTTTGCAGCATTTTTCTGTGGTAAAATCCTCTGGTTTAAAAATAGCCTGAGAGTTTTCCTGAACATTTTTATAAAAATTAATTATTGCAATTATTCATTAGGCAAGGCATTCAATAACAGAATGCAGTGTTCATGGAACAGATTATTGCCTTTAAGGTAAAGATACATTCACATTAAGTTTTGCATAAACATAAATTGATATATAGTCACATAGACCAGTTCTGTTGAGGTTCTGCATATTCAACAGCTCTGAAAGAGGGGCTGGTTCATATCTTCCATCAGTTTTCAATAATGGAAGCATGTAAATCATTTTCCCATGAAAATTAAAATTAGAGTTGCAACATTATTAATCTGGTTACTTAAAACAACTTTTCTCAAAAGCAAGGCTAAACCAAGGAGCTATTAGTTAAATACTTGCCTTCAAAACCAAACCAAAACAAAAAGCAGAATTTTTCAGTGGAAAGCATTGGTTAGTTGGGACCATGGGAACTGTTTATTTAATGATGTAACCTTTAAAATAGTGGCGGTTTAAAGGCATCGTGGAGGAAGGAGTTAAGTACTTTTTTTATTTCTAGAGTATCAGCTGATAACTTGAGCATAAACAGGAAAATCCAAGTTCTTCAGCCACCCAAAGCAGGGTGATACCATCATGTAACCAAAGTTGGAGTTAGTGTGGATTGCAAGCAGGAATGCTAGACTCCAAAAAAAAAAAAATAGTTAGTGGTTTTTTTTATCCCATCTCACAGGGTGTTTTTGATTAACCAGTTATTCCTGGCCTCTCAAGGGAGAACTTGGAAGTTCAGAGTAAGAAGAAATAGCTAAGCAGATGGAAGAGATTGACATTGTTCTGTTTCACATCAGCTTGAATGGTGTTGGGGACAGAACTGGTGTGATTGAAAATGTGACCACAAGGTCTGTCTTTGACTGTGGATTTTAAACCTGCTTCCCTTTTTGGCAGAAGAAGAAGCACTGAAAACATGCTGCTGTTGGTGTATAACCTACAGGGTCTTTTCTTTTTTGGTGGTGTTTGTTGATGATGATTGTAGACCACCAGTTTACTGAGGTGGTGCTTGTGACCATCTTGAATAGTGACACTATTGTCGGCTTCTGTGATTTTATTGCTAGTGTTTTGGGGGCTGTTTCTGTACTCCCTCTAAAGTCCCAGCTACTGCCCTGAGATTTCAGAAGAATTCCTGTGTTCGTTTAATTTTCTTCCTTTTCTAAAAATCCACCCCCACCACACACATCAATTTTTAACATGCTGTGGCTGTGCAAAAGATCTCAAAAATATGAAGCATGTGTGCTCCAGAGGCTCAGAAAGCTGACAGCAAATAAAAAGAATTATGGGTTGAAAATATAGACACTGGGCTTTTTCAGCCAGTCGCACATTAGGGGGGAAGAGGGTGGCTGGCAGATGAAATAAAAAACTTTGTGGTTGGCTGATCTGAGCCCCTGACCCCATGTACTGGTTATGCATGTCAAAGAAGCTTTAGCCAGGCAAGCACAGCATGTTGGGAAAAGTGTTGGAGAACATGTTAAACACGAATGAACTTCACATTTTGTTATAAATTAAGTTGAACAGTCTTTTATTTAAATAATTAACCTTAGCATCCTAATGCTGTTGCCACAGTTTCCTCTAAAACACAAGCTTTGCCCAAAGAGTAACTGATCCAAGATGTACTGGAGTAGCTGCTGAGTGGATTTAGGTTGGTCTCAGCCTGGAGAGGCTATCAAGACCTGGCTGTCTTGGGTGTGCTCAGGACCAGACCTGTGCAGAAGCCTTCTTTTACCACATCATCCAAAGATGTGGGTATCCACGGACCCATTTTTCCCCCATATGTCAGTGCTAAATTCATGCTCGTGGAGACAGCTGACAGAAGGATTCATGTGCTGTTTAAACTCTTATTTGAAATACCAAAACATAGCTTGATGTTCTTGATGTATATGGCTGCATTTGTTACTGACTCCCTTTTTCTCCCAAATCCTTATTAAGTGAGAAGCAGCAGTAGCTGGTAGTCAAAGACATGAAATACATTTATTATTTGAAGACTAACAACCTGCTGTACAGACCCATGTCTTGGTCCTCAGAGAGAGGACTGAGGCTTGAACCTCCATCTCCAGCTGTGAGAAGTCTGCTTAAAATAACCAGATAGGGCTTTTTTTTATTGCTTTTATTTCAGAAGTGATCCTTGATACTGGGTACTCTTTTTGAGTAAAAAACACCCTGTGCTTCTGGGAGGTGAAAAACTGTGCTTTTTGAAAGCCAAACCTCTCCCAGTTCCCTTGGAATTGGCATCCAAAGCCACTGGTCTCTAGTGAGTAGCAGGCATGTCGGATGCAAAGCAGGGTATTTTATTATGCTTTGCTTCCAATGCTGCTTCCTGTGCTGTATTAACTTTTGGGTACCATTGTTAATCTAAATGGATATTCTGGAAAATAGTCAGAGGGGATCAACAAAAGAAACCATAAAAATATTTGGAAGCAGAAAACTTACAATAAAAAAGGCTGAGGATGAGCTCTGTGCAAAGATTCGACTGAGGAGACACAATATCTACAAGTACATAAAGAACAGTTTCAGAGCAGGCAGGGATCAATTATTTCCAGTCAGTTGGGATATAAATAGTGATGAATGAAGCAGCAGGGGGAAAAAATAGGTGGAATGAATAGGAAAAAGATGAAGATTGCTTCAGGAAGGGCCAGAGAGCCTCTACTATGGATACCACAGGATTCTTGAGGCAGGGATTGCCTTTTGTGGGGCACAGCCAGTGGGTACCACCACATGGGTGGCCCAGGGGCTAGAAATTATTTTAAACCCAGATCCTGGTATTTAGGAAACACTTGAGCACCTGATGGATTTGAGGTACATGTTGGAGTCCTGCCAGTGGCAGCAGGAGCTCAGTACCTGCTTTCCTGACTCATGGCCCAGGTGACATTTGCCCAGAAATGTAACTCTTCAATTTTTGTAAGTTGAGATCATTTCAAAGTGAGTTTTTAAATAGTAAAATGAACCAGAGCACTGAAGGAGATGTTTCCAGTGGCAGCTGGAGCTTGAGGCATTAGTTCCAGGTCAGGAGCTGTGTATTAAAAGACCCTCAAGCTGGGATGACCTGGTAGTCAGCAGAGGAGTGTGAGTTGTTTGCAAGACGTGAAAGTTATTTCTGATGTCTCTGGAATGAATCCTGGGGTGCCATGGATATAAATAGGTACTGAGATGTGAACTTGGTCGATGGTGAGGAAAATGCTAGTGATAGAGAGAAATTAATGGTTCCATTTATACTTTCTTGAGCATTTCTTCTTCTTCTGTAAGTGTAGCTCCACACACATGCCATCGTCTGAATGAGCTAAAGAGGTCTCTTACGGGCTTGGGACCAGGAGTAGGAGCCATAGTCTGTGCAAGCATGCTCAGAGAATTTTTTTTTTTGGTGTAATTTTTTTTTTCTGGAAGCACAGTCTGCTTTTAGAAATGAATGCTGTTCCCTCAGGAACCTGTCCGCCAGCTCTTCCCTGGCTCTTGCCAGCAGAGTAGATGTTGACTTGACTTGCAGCTGGGTGTACTTAGCTCTGGTAAGATCAGGCCGTTGGTAAGGATAGTTTTTGAGTAGACATCTGACTTGAAAAGGTGTTAGCTGTTATCCTAAATATGCATTTGCTTGTTGGGGTAGACTTTATTTTGTTGGTACCTGCCATGCTAAAAGCCCAGTTTGGTTGTGGAAGAGTTGTGAGCTTGTCCAGTGCTGTGGGGTCAGTTTGGGGTTTCCTGAGGAACGTGTCTTTAGGGACGTGTAGCCATGCCTGTTTGAACAAACCAGCCCTGTTTAGACAACGGTGCTCCTCTGCGTGCTGCTCCTTCTGGGAAAAGAACAAGTGGGTGAGAGATGGGAGTCACTCAGCTTTAGCAAACATAAGAGGAGAGCACCTCGTGTCAGAAACCATATGGATTGGTGTGTTTATCACTATTGACCCCGTGTGCTCACAGCTGCACCCAGACTTCATACCTGTGGCAATTACCATCCATCTTGCCTTTCTCTTCAGTTTCATCGTAAGCTGCAGAGAACCAAGACTCAATTACCCGATCACTGCTGTGGAAGGCAAGCTCTTAATCTTCAGCATTTCTCATCCAAATGCAGTTATTTTGATTGCTACATTTCAAGCCTTGCTACTGATGTTAACCCTCTCCTACCATCTTTTTATTCCTCCTCTGCCGAGCTTTTAAATCCCCATCAACTGCTGTGGCTCATGGTCCTGTGGTAGTTCTTCGATTTTGAATTTTTCCCATCAAAAGGAAGCCCAGGGCTGAGTGAAGGTCTTGCAGAGTCTGTTCAAACTTAAGTGTGTGCCTTTGTCCCATTGACTTCAGTATAGCATAAAATCACATGTTTTGACACCCAGGAAGACCCAGTCCTTCCTTTTGTGAAGCATAGCCTGGAGATCATGGGGCTCAGGAAAATGGAAATTACAGTACCCATGCTGCTTTCATTCCTTTTCTTTTGTATCTATTTTCCTTGGCACTAAAAATGTACAAAACTTCATTGTCTTGGAAACAAAAACAAAACAACCTTTCTTTATTCATGAACTGATGTCTGTTTTGAAATCTCATCAGGATGGGAGGAGAAGAAAAAAAAAACCAGACCCATCAATTTCTTTATTTTCTTCCTGGGTTGTTTTTCACAACTGGGTGCTGCTGGTAGAAATCCTGCAATAGGCATTGTAAGGGAAAATACATTTTGGGAGACTTCCCAATTTAGCACTGTGATTCAGCAGGATCCTAGAGAAGAAGCCTTGGTGCGTGGTGGATTTATGAGCTAAAATCAAGCAGAGAGGGGGAAAAAAACCCAGCAGAGCCTCAGATGGAAAATGAGTAATTTGTGATTAGTTGTTAAAAGCAGCTTTCTCAATGAATTTGTGCGTGCCTGTGTTACCCAAGCACAGAAATCCTAAATCTCTCCTTGACAAGCCCCCCATGTCCCCTATTTGTCCTTGTGTCCCCCGGCTCCATTCAGCCCCCTCCCGTCCCCCGCGCTGCAGGCAGGCAAGAGGCAGCGAGCCCTCTGGCTCCTTCTGACCCTGAGTCTCATTGTCAATTTTCATTCATTTTGGAGAGCCTCGACGTTTTGGAAACCTTGTTCTCTCCCTCAGACAGGACTGAGAGTGGTCATGGGTTCAGAAAGGACCCCAGGGGAGCCAGGAGGTGCGAGACTCCCTGCCCTGGGATAGCAGACTGCTGTTGTGGGGCACAACGGGGAAGAACATTTAGGGAGATCTCTGTGTGGATGGAGAGGCAGTGACTGAGCTAATACAGTCAGCTAACTATATTGTATTTATGAGAAAAAAGTGGAAAATTAAAAACTTGAGCTTTTCTGGAGGAAATAATGTATGGTGAAATGTGGTACAGAATTATAAACAATGTTTCACGTTAAGTGGAAGATTTGGCTTATCAATGCTGTTAATTTTTTCATTTTCTGTTCTCCTGAAACTACGTCTAATAACATTTTTAACTACCTTTTCAGTATTGTACTTTATCATAACGGTTTTACTTTTTGCGACCATTCTGTGTTTTCCAGTTAAAAATTAATCTTTTCCTTAAGTTTCCCCTCTCCTTTCATGTTTACTAGGTGCTGTCGAGCCAAGCGTCAAAACTACTTATTTATTTATTTATGTATGTATTTATAGAGATTATGTAATTTGATGTCAGATACTCTGTTATTCATATGAAAATAGAACTAAACAAGTTCTACCCTTTGGGACATAACTGCTTGTCTGGAGATGAGGAGAGACAGTTTGTGGCATTGCACAGTTGCCTGGGTGCCTTGGTCCTGCAAATGGCCAAGGAAGCCTGAACATCCTTGAGAGCCCTGTGAAGGCTGCGGGAAGTGGGAGCATCCAGCACCTTACAGGATTGTTCAGGACCGGGCAGCAGAGGAGCCTGAGACTGTCCCCTTTTGCCGTAAGCATCAGGTATTGCTCACTGCTGGAGGCAGAAATATCATCCCAGTGACCTGCTGTGTTAAAGTGAAGCACAAACTTCTCTTTATCCACTAGACACTTCTTACATATTGTATAGTGGGGATCCTGTCTCTGCCTCTGTAATTTTAAAATGGAGTATGCAATGCAGGTAGTGAACTCTGCAATGTCCTTTGACTGGCTTCTTGCACTTTGTGAATTTATAATCTGTTTGTAGGTTGCCCAGTCATAAATCTCTGTGCTGAAACTTCCCAAGAAGGTCAGCCAAAGTAATGCTTTTGCTTATTTTATTTATTTTGGAATGGGAGGGAATTACATCCAAAATAGCTCAGATATTTCCAAGAGTGAGATTAAGAGGAAATAAGTTGCCTGGCCCCAGGTGAGATATTTGCGGGAGTAAGGATTTGGAGTCTGGCAGAGAAGCTGCCTGGTTGCAGGCACTCCTGCTCCCAGTCCTCCCCAGGATCTGCACAAAGTAGGTGAAGTGCAAAGCCTTGGAAAAATGTCGTGCTGGGAATAGACCAGATTTGGCTGCTAGCTTCTCCCTTTCCTCCATCCCACTGGACAGTGGCCATCCCTGCTGGGGCAGCCCTTGTTGCTGGACTCCTGGTGCCCAGGGCAGCCAGGTGCCCTTGCCTTGCTCCCTCAGCTCCCGATGTCCCTGTCACAGCATTGCCTGGGTGGTGTCACGGCTGTCCCTGATGGGATTACCAGGTTGCTGCGTGGTGCTCCCATTCTCCCTGAACTCTCCTGGGTTTAACAGATGTATGAAGTAACACACAGATGCTGCGTGCCTCTTTGAGACAAATGAGTCCTCACTTAGATAATCTGGGAAAGCCATAATTTATATCCACAACCCCTTCATGCATTTCCTGGCCTCAGCACATTTCTCAGTTCAGAGTTTTTATTGGGCTCAGGTGCCTGGGGTTCCCCCCTGGCTGTTGCAACCATGGCCAGCAGGTCTGGGAGCTTCTCATCCTGTTCCCGAGCAGCTCGCTTTGCCCTTGGCTGGGCTCGCAATCGAACAGCAGCTCTGCCTGCTAAGAAGGGATGTTTTCCATCTGCAGCCTCGTGCAGCCTACTCTCATACCTGCCCTATAGTCTCTGAGCAGAGTGTGATCAGCAAATTGCTCAACCCCTTGCCAGGACTGTGCTGTTCGCAGTTACTGCAGATCCCAGCACAGCGGCGGCTCTGCTGGATTAGCTTTCTTCCTTCAAGAGAGATTTTTTGATAGGTGTCTGCTGCTATTTCACGGTCCCATTCTCTTGTGCTTCAGTTCAGAAGTGAAGTTATTTTGCTTCTGCACTTTTCCAATAACTGAGCAATAGTTTACGTTTGCTCTGCAATAAATTTAATTTTCAGTGTATTGGCCTAGTTACATAAGCGATCCGAATCCCTCTGGATCTCTCTTGTACTTGCTTTGTATTTACTACTCCCTTCAGTTTCATGTCATCAGCAATTTAGCAATTTTACAGCTGGTTTCTTCAAGTAATTTATAGACACTATCAAGGGTGGAATAGATAGTGAAAATTTGCTGCATAGATCCCACTCTAAGTGTACTACTTTTGCAGGAGCAAGAGTTGTTGACTGAGAGGTGATGGCAAATACTCCCATCTCAGGCAACATGTACATGCTGATAATCGGGAGCTAGTCCAGCCACAAATTTCAGTGCCAGGATTGGGGAGTTTGGCACTGATGCCTCTGACTGTTTCCAGCTGGGTACCTTTGCTGATATATATGAGCTATTGCAGCTACATTAACTGCAGACACCATTGTCAGCATCACCTTGTAGGATGTTTGCAGTGAGATACTCAGTTAAGTCCTTCCCGTGGGAGTTAGGCATTTTTTCTGCTGCTTCTTTGAAAGGAGGGCTTAAGGCAAGGATGCTATGTCTCCGTGTTCTCCACAAAATAAGAAAAGGAGCAGAGATCCTAAGAACCACCACGTAGCTGAAAGTCTTCAGTTTGGCAGCATGAGGAGTTAAAAAAGAAGTAGAGGGACGTTTGTACTGAACTGCTTGGACATGTCTCCTGTAACCACAGTTGTGGGGAGCAGAAAGTGCTGAGGATTGGGCTGTTCTTCCCTTGCACAGGGTGCCAGAGCTGCTGCTCCCTTAGTGTGTATAAAAGGAGCTGGCTCAGTCCCCCAGGAAACTCCGACCCCGAGGTGTTTTGCGTCATGGTGTGTAAAACCCACGACATTGCTGACCTCAGGGCTGTGATGGTGGATGTGAAACTGGGGAGATGACTCACTCCAGCTGGTAATTCAGGCTGAAAGATGGGGTTCCCCAACCTTTCTTTGGTATTTAAGAGGTGTCCCCCTTCCTCTCTGAAGAAGAGTTACACCCAGAGTGCCCCAGCCAGTCTCACTATTGCTATGTTGTGTCAAGGACTTTCTTTATGACCGCAGGCACTGAGGGATGAGTTAAAACAGTAAAATTAAAGCTGATGGTGGAAAACACTGGGGAGGGCAGGTCCCTGCCCAGCTGGCTCACTCTTCTTCTTTGTGGGGGGGTGACCTGTGCTTAGAGAGGTATTACTGAAAACGTTTATTCTGAAGGGCAGCAAAACATATCCGTTCTTGTGGGGAATATTAAATGTTGACATTAAGCAATAATTTAACAGATGTTAGAAGTTTTTAGTGAATAATACATGGACTTCCCCAGTGAGCCTCAGATTATCTAGGGAAAAAACTCTCTCACTGCTTCTCTAGGTGAGAGCAAGATGCATCGTGGGTGCTGCATGCATCAGCAGAAGCCTGTTGGGTACATTCTGATGGAGAGCAACCTGCCCTCTGTTTCCAGTGGGAAAGCATTACAAGCATCACAAAAATTTGTTTTGAACATTGGCAAAATTTGCCCCCATTTCAAAAGAAGAAAAAAAAAATTCAAACAAACCAGCCCTTTGAAAGTGGTGGGGAAATTAGATAGTTCTAATTGCTTTTCTCTGCAGTTTGAAAACAGTGCCCTCCCTGCCAAACACACCTGTTATCACTGGTATTTTCTTTTGCTTATCTGTGCATAACTGTGCCGTGTTTTCCTGGTGACATTTCATACCTGGTTTTGAGACTCTTTGTTTTGCTGCTTATTCTTTGCTTCTCGAAAGGGATGAGAAAATTTAACCTTCCAAGGTACAAATAAGCCTCTTAGCATCATAGTATCAAAAGAGTGATTAAAGGGGAATCTCAGGTCCTTTTTCTGGTTGATTTTCAGGTCATTTTCCAGTTTTCCATTTGCCTAAGTTAACTCCTCTATCCCAGAGTTAACTTTCTTGATTTCTCAATTGATTGGAGCGTTGCTGAAACAAAGAGCACGGCTGGCAAAATGGGTCTGTGAAAAAGCACCCCCGTAATTTAATAATAGCGCAGCCTGGGTGTTATTTAAAACCCAGCACACATTCAGTTCCTCATAGGCTTCAAACAGCCATACCAGTGGAGGTTTCTGCCGTTTAGTCAGGGAGATTCAGGCACATGTACAGCCAGTGGTAGCAGTGAGGAAAATGTCTATAAATGTATAGAAAGACATTTATATACTGGTGCAAATACTTCTAAGCCAGCAAATGTCTAATTTCTAAGGTTTCCCTTCCAAGTGTGGGCTCAATAGCCTGCCTTGTCGGACATGTGCGGATTTCTTTGTCCTATATTCGTTACTGCATCCTGCCAGTCCTTAGTGGGTCGCCTTGGAGGTGCTGGAATGTCCTGCCTGAAGAGCATTAGTGAGGAGCACAGATGCCTCTTGGCCCCACGCACCTGCTTCTGCCCAAAGCCTGCCCTGCAGCAGTGCTGCCCACACCCATCAGACATCAAGCATCAATGTGGGACTTGTTAGTATAGAAACACTGCACCTCTTGTAGGGTTCCCCCCCACCTCCCTGCTCCCCCCTTAGTTTTACATGAGCTGGGGGTGGCTGAATGTAAACAGGACCAGACCTACCAAGGGTCAAAGAAATGAGGCAATCAAGAAGGCAGAGTTTTCCCAAGGGGGGGCGGACTTGCTGGCTGACAGCTGGGATAATGAAACTGCTGGGGAGAAATGTCAGTTTAAATGAGAATGTGCAAAAAGCCAGTTATTGCAGCAAGACTAGTGGGGCACGGCCCTTTGCAGGACAACACGCTGGTTTGGTCTCGCCAGTGGTTAGTTTGTAATGGTTACAAGGATGATCGCTTGCCAATGTAAATAGCTGGATAAACAAACGTATAGGAGAGCGACTGTGGATGTGAAAACCCCACTCTTTATTTAGAGGATGTGAGAAAATGTGTAGCTCTGATCACATTTGCCGGGGAAGTGACTGCGGGGGAGATTCGGGTGTGATGAGGAAATGGAAATGTTTGCCGGGAGGAGAAGAGCAGCTGAGCACTGTGGCACGGGAGCCTGAGAGCCTGCCAGAGGGTTGTGCCTTCATCCGTGGGGCCAGAGGGCTTTGGGGCAGTTGTAACCATGTCACCTCCGGGGCTGGGGTTGTGGGGCAGAGCAGTGATTTTCGTGGCTGCAGGCAGCCCTGGGGACCCAGCTGGTGAACGAGGGAAGGGGGTGCTTTTTTTCCTTTCCCTCCCCCAGCAGCCTGGCCAGCCTTTGTACCGAGCCGCAGGGGTTGTGTGGAGCCTCCTCCTATTGCCTTTCCCTCTGCTCGCCCACAAGGGTGATGTGGGGTGAAGCATCCTTTCCCCTTCGGGTTGGGATGCTTCTCTGCAAGACTGGTTGAAAATCAAGGGCAGGCTGAAGCTCAGCCAAAAACTTAGCAGTTGTGTGCTAAATTTGTAACCACCAGGAGTAAGAGTGCTTTAATTCAGTGAGTCATTGCTTGTTCTTATTAAAGAGTCTGTGGGGACAGCTTTTCTGGCACACGTGGCAGGGTTGAGGTGCAAAGGGGAGCTGCTGTGGTCTGTAGCCAAAGAACTGGTCCCAAAGGCATTAAACTGGCTGGAGGAGCTTGTAAAGGAATTTTTTCTCAAGAGGACATTGATAGCCCAGGACCAAACAGGGGAGAAGTGGCTGGGAATGATGCTGTCATCTCAGGAAGGTCCTGTCTACAGGCTGGTCCAATGAACAGAGCCATCCTGGCTGGGCTCCACATGGGGCAGGAGCTGGGGTGCCCCAGATGTGGGATGTGGGAACACAGGCAGGATGGATGTGCTGATGGCCGTGTGTTTATCTCCTTCAATTTCCTGTGCTAAGACAGGAAAATAGAGGTTTTCAAAGCAGAGCGTGCTTTCAGTCATTTTTTTCTGCCCCCCACTGAGGGAAGCAGAAGCTGGTAATTTACTTTCTAGAGTTGATCCTCGAGTATGTATAAATAGATGATGTCTGAAGGGAAGAGCTTTAGAGAATGGTGATGTTAGACTTTGCTTTTTGAGAATTTAGCTACTGTTGAAGCACCTGGCATTACCTTATTGCAGTTAAAGTTTTGGAGGATGGGTCATATTCTCCAGACTGCAGAATTACCAGTAACATGTGCCATGGGTCATGTTAGCAGTCTCTTGCTGGTAGTGGGTTTAGTGTGTGACATTGCAGAGAAACCCTGTTGAAGTTGAGGTGCAATTTCATAACGTTCAGTGCAAGTGCAATATTAAACAGACCTTCTCCAAGTAACTTATACTGTTGATTTATTAAATTAAAGTAATGATTCTCTTTTGGCCTGTTCTTAGCTTTGCAGCTTCTTAATGTAAGACCCATTGCGTAGTTATGTTTTGTTAGGGTCTGAGATCTTGTCTGTGTTGGTGGTATTTTCAGTTTTGAGAGGGTAGCCAAGAAAATCACTGAGAAAAGCCCATGAAAAATTGGTGTCATCTGATTATAGCCTGTACTTTAGTTGGCCTGCTTTGGGTCTAGAGGTTTGGTAGGAGACATCTTCAAATGAACATTTAACATAAATAGTTGCATTCAAAATAAGCAAATGCTTGCCTGAGCAGTCAGTAAAGCTGTGTTAGATGAATGAAAGCAAGGTGCAGCGCCCTGCAAGACAATCCAAAGGAGGCATTCATAAAGACTTATCTTTTTATCCAGTAACGTTTTGCAAGAAAATTAATTATATGTAAATACATAAAAAGCTGAACTGATACTCACCTAATCTTCATTGCTAATTTGTACTCCAAATAGCTGTATTATGTTTGATAACAGTGATTGACCTGAGCAAAGCCTGTGTATCTCTAGGATAGAGACAATTGAATTGTCATTCAGAAAAATGCCATGATGATTATATCATATCCTGTAGCTCAGAAATGCTTTCTTCAGTATATTAACCTTTAGTTTTCAATAGGTAGCAGTGGGCTTAGTATTAATGTTGCCATAGTTAAAATACAGCCTTTAGGGGTATAGGAATAGGTTTGGGAATCACCACATTCTGTACTGCAAGTCAGACTTGGAGTCCTGATCCATTGCATCAGAGCAGATGATGAAAATTTAAACTAAATAAGCTGTCAGCATATTTTCTTTTTCTAATGTTGGGTGGATGTCTAAAACCGGCACATGTAACAGCAGCGTCCTTAAGAGGATGAGCGAGAAAGATGGAAAACACAAACTTGTACATAAATTTCTTAGATTCAATGTATGCTTGCAACTGAGAGGAAGCGAAAAGCCACAGGGCGCAAAGTGCCACATCTCTGTAGGTGGTCCAGAGCTTCAGTATTCAGACAGGCACTTAGGGTTTTTTTGTTATTCATTTTCCTGTAGAAAAGTTTTAAGGTTTCAGGTACATGGAGTAAAGAGCTCTGGAAATTCCTCAGCAAAGGCAGCAGCAAGAGGATAATAGAACTGAGTCTAATTGGAATATTTTTGGCGCTTCTCTAAATAATTAACGATGTTTAAGCTGAGCCATTTTGCTGACATGTTTTTGTCTCGAGCACTATATTAAATTCTCAGATTCAAGATGCCTCTCTCATCATCTACCACCCCATCACTTCCAAGGAGGTGGTAAGAGGTGTATTGGGGTGAGGAAGGAAGGGAAAGGGAGAGAAATAGAAAATCTGTTCCATACAGTCTGTTGTGTCCCGTGTTGTTTCCCTGCTGCTAGTTGTGCCTGTAAAGCTTCCAACTTTCCAGGCACAGAGAGATCCCAAAGAGGTAAACTAAATTTAATTCTCAGCTTGAAAAAGTATTTTTCCTGGGAAAAAAAAAAATTCTAATGAGCAGCTGCTCCTTCGTAGGCAGCTTGGAAACTTTGGGACCTGCCCTGAAGGATAGTATTGGTGTATCCATGTTCAGTGGTTTGACAGGAAAATATCTTTTACCATGTGGGCAGGAGTGATCCCTTGGGTGAGAAGAAGAAATCTAAGAGAAATCCATATTTTGTGGCTGTATCATACTAAATGCAGCACGTAGTGAAATCTTACTAGATCGGAGGAGGTTTTAGATAAATATGTTGTCAGATAACTCCAGCAGCTAAAACAGATAGGAAAATAACAGCTCTGTGAGCAGTCTAGCAATGTATTGAAGATGTCCTCAGATGGCTAATCTGAAGATCTAATGGGCATGCTTGTAAGTAAAGACATCAGAGGCTAAGCCTGCAGGGATTAAAATTGGGGCAGAAATCTGTCCTCATTTGAGAGCCTACTGCTGAAAGGTGCTACCAAGGAGTGAAAAACCAACCTGAAAGCTGGTTGCCCAGAAGAATGGTGGTCATGTTGCATGCAGGGACTTGGATGGATTGGCTGAATGAGAGTTTGCTGGTGGGTGGCAGGACCCCAAGAACCGGGATCCTGCCAAAACCCATGTTTAGCACCATATAGGAAGTGGTACCCAGTGTGAGCAAGTGATGTCTTCCAGATACAGCCCAGAGCTGAGCGTTGTTGCACGAGGTGTGCATTGCATGCTGCCAGGCCTTTCTCCCTTGGACAAACCTAATGCACTGGTTCAGTGTTTCTTCAGCACAGTGTACACAAAGCTTCTCGTGACAAGGCTCCTACCTTGGATCATCTGAAAAATCCTTATAAGCAGGAAGCCACATCTGGCAGTGAGTGTCCTTGACTGCTTAGGATGATGGGCTTTCAAAAGGTCTTTTTTTAGGTGTTGCTAGTGTGCAAGGAGTGATCTTTTTCTTTTTCTTTTTCTAAAATCCAACCTATTTCATAAACTTGGAAATGAGACTCCAAGAATAAATTTCTTTTTGACCGCTGTCAAGGAGTTAGAATAGTTTGTTTATCATATCTGTACCAGCTCTTCAGAGAGCCTGAGAAATTATGGTTTGGGACGTTATCTCCTTTCCCAAGCCTCCGTTTGCACTGAAGCAGTATTGTCTTGTTCCCTGGGGACAGCAAGTGCTAGGAGCAGATGCTACTGCAAAGGTAACTCTGCTGTCGTTCCTTTCACCTGGAAGTGTACTTGTGATTTTAGGATTACATTTGGGTGGAAATGTGACTTGATGTTTATAAATACACCTACATGCCAAATTCTTTTTTTGATTTTTTTTTTTTTTAATAAATGTCCTCTAATACAGAACAGAGGGCAGACAGAGCTAGCTGAAAAATGGTGCATATCTCATGGTCAAGAAAAAAATATCCTCAGTTCCCGTGTTCATCAATGATGGCTTTCTAGTCTTCTAACACCCATTTTTAGTGGAAAAAACGAAGACACAGACATATGGATCTGGAAGCTAATGTAGTTCCAGAGCCTCCTGAGTTCCTGGCAGCCACCTCTGTTGGATAATTTCAGACCCGTGTTTTCCCCCAGTGAGTTACTTTTCAATCCTCTGGAGTCCCTGCCATGCTTCAGTTTAGGTAAGGTGCTCTGTGACCTCAGGTAGTCATTAAGAAGTCAGTGGATTTATATCAGCTGGAAGTCTCATGGCAGTTAAAACAGTGCTGGGAGGATGGGAAGGTCATGAACACTTTGTCTGGGGTGTCTGTACCTCCCATCACCATGACCCGACTGGAGATGGAAAACCAAGCTCTGTCTGCCTCACCTCTCTGTGTAAAGTGGGGATGTCACTTCCCTGAGTGGGAGCCTGGTTGATGTGCCTTGGGCTCCTGAGGCAGAAGGATCTACGTGGTGTTGTTGGTGTATTTGTTAAAACCTTGTTTGTATTCTTTCACCAATGATACATTTGTGTTTAGCCCTAAACAAGCAGTGTATGTATATTATGGCTTAGCCATTTATGTGATAAGAGTCATTCGTTTGCCATCTTGAGCCTAAGCAATACCAGCCAACCAGAGTTTTAAAGGCAATTCGTGTTCCTTCCAACCTTCCGCCAGCACTGTCCTTCTTCCTGTCCTTGCCCACAAACGGGAGGAACTCCTCTGTTCTTGATAGCGACATTTACCATTTCTCAGTCCAAGAATCTGTCATACACTCATAAGAATAGCTCAGGGAATTATTTCAGGAGTCTACCTCCTTACACCCGTGAGACTATCTTTGCCATGTTTGGCAAAATTTGCCTATTCAGTTTGTAAAAGTCTAACACAGGAAATTCCCCAGGCTCCCTCAGCAAACCTGCCCAGGGTTATCTTTACCATTGGAAAAAAGCCATCCCTAATGCCTAAATTAGATCTTCCTTGCTGCAGTTTGAGTCTGCAAGTTCCTGTTCTGCACACTGTCATTGTGGAGAACAAATCGGTTTGTTTCTATTTGTGGCAACCTTTGATGTGTTTGCTGACCTCAGAGCAAATCTGATCACTTCACTCATCTCTCACAGGTCTAGACCTTCGATTATTCTTCTCCTCATCCAAGTGTTTCCTTTAGTTAGCTGATTTTTTGTTCCAAGTGCAGGTGGCACAGATTTGGGTTTTTTTTTGGTAGCACTAGTTTGTTAGATATGTATGAGTTCTATTTGGTTGACTGAAGTAGCTCATGAGTCTTGAAAACTGTCTGTTATAGATTTAGTACTATCAGTCAAGTTGCCATTCTATTAATTTCTTATGTCCTTATTTCACAGTCTTGCTGCCCTAAGAAATCAAGCTCTTACTTTTGAAGGTCAAGGCCTCTAGGAATATTGTGATCACTTGTTTCCTTTTGAGATAAATGCTGTGTTTTCTTTCCAGTTACAGATGACAGCAGTTTATCAGCAAGTGCATCACAGTATTCATGCATAAAAATCATGGGCAAGTGGGGGGGAAACTGTCTAAACAATAAAACATCACATGATCCAGTAAACTCTGGGTTCTCCTTCAAAGTCTGTAGTAGTCGGATGTTACCTGACCTGTTCCCTGTAGTATTTACTTGAATGGTTGCTTTGCTTCCCAGCCCATTTGCACAGTAATTTCCAACCTCTTTTTGGCTCTTTATAGTGTATTACCTGTGAGGTCTCTGCAAATGCTCTTCGTCATCAACTGAACTGTGAATCTGTGGTGCAACCAGAAAGTTTTTAGGAAGTGAAGAATATAAAACCACCCTTCTCATGTTCCAAAAGTCCTTCCCTTTTCTAACGTAAATAAATGCTGTTCATACTCTGTAGCTCTAGGTCCCTTTCCTGGAGAAGCACTTCTCTTCATCCTCAGAGTTTCATCAGAAAAGAACCAGTATTAGATACTTTGATTGTGATATGTCATTTGGGATAACTTCTGTTGTTTAAATTCTTTGATGTTCAAAACAGACAGCATCTGATAACTTTATTGTTAGCTATTCATTATATGGGGTAGTAAAGCCCAGAGTATTTTGTGGGATAAGAATTTTTTTTCTAAAGTGAATGTAGCTGTAATTATTAAAAATTTTTTTCCTCCTGTATTTTTTTCTCTTTTGAAAGTGGAGGATGTTTTAACAATAAGCACACATTGAAAAATAATACCACGTGAAGAACACTGATATGTGTATGGAGTTGCACTTAATCATTTACCAGACTGTGCAGGTTATAAATGACTCCCTGTCACTCTGAAAAGCTGCTTTTCTACATTCTACAATAAAATTATTCACAAGGTCGCAGAACGCTTGCAAATACGCACAGGGTACCATTCATACAGAATGGTAGGTGAAGAAGGAGTAATAAATAATTACAGGATCTTTTCTTTGCCTTGGTGAGTTCGGGATTGGGACACAGCAGCTACGTGGCAAATATAAACTGAGCTAAAAATATTTGCATAAACGATTTGTTTCGTGGCCATGAATGCTGAACACACTGGGAACCTGTACAGCCTCTTTGAAGATCATTTGAAGCATATAAGGGTAAATATTTAGGTAAATAAAGTGCAGCCAGCAATTGGACAAGATTTAGGTTTGCTGCTCCAAGAGGCAAGTGCTTAAGTATCCTTGTAATGTGCAGAGATGAAAAATCTTGACTTATTTATTGTACGAATTTTAAAAGAGTGAGAAGGTTTGCTGAGCCTTTAGGAAGTCTTGTAAATCTCCTGTAATAGGGGGCTTGCCTTGACACTTACAAAAAGCAGCATGTCCAGGTGCATTTGTAGAGTGCTTTTCTAGGGAATGAGTTCTCACTTAGCAGAAATGAGGGGGAGTCTACCTGGGCAGAGGAGGCACAGTGGTCTTCTTGTCTCCCTGTCAAGACAGAGCTGATGTCAGAAGCGACAACAGAGTAAGCTTGGGGCTGTTCAAAACCCAGCTGCGTTCTCTGAATTTGCTTGCCTCATTTGGCTACAGGTAGTGGTATTTTGGTGCTAGCACAGGAGAGATGGGGCCTCCCAGACAAGTGCAGGTTCCCACCCTGTCCTTGGGGGTACAGCTGAATTTTAAGCGTGATGAAAGTCCCAGGGACTGGTTGTCCTTGCATATGGTGTGGGGGTGAGTTGGAAAGAGCTCCACACACACAGTGGCACTCAAAACCAGAGGCTGCTGTTTGGCAGTCAGTATTTATTTGCAAACCCTGGAAAACTCTGTTACTTATCCTGATTTTTTTTTTTTTTTTCATTTAAAATCCTGCTCTGGGAAGCTGATGGCTTTCAAGAGCAGTCAATAATAGTTAGATGCATTGGTTAGAGGGGTGTTTGATGTTTTTTAGGCATGATGGGGATAAATAGATGGATATGAAGAAAGTTGTCTGCAGAGAAACTTCAAAGTTTTCCTTTGTCAGAAGCAAATCTGAAACTTGGCACTGGAATTAATCAGTGATTTTTTTTTTTTAATTTTTTTTACTGTTCTCATAAGCAGACTGTCTCTGGCATGCAAGAATGGCTTGGGTATTCTTTTGGGATGCTTTTTTGGTTGTTGTTTGGGAATTAAAGTTTCAGCACCTGTAACTCACTTCTAAATGTGTAATTTCAAAGAATACCATAAATTTCTTTGCCTGTTGGTATTGCAGGATTGAAGAAGGATTGAACATGAAGTTTTATTAACTGGAGCCCTAGCAATTTCAAAGATACCAGTTGTGCCAGAAGCTTTTCTGACAGCTCTTATTCATAATGGCCTGAATGTGTCCAAGACAGTGTGATCTATAGCTTTTAATCAGCTAATGGATTGAACCTCACAGTGAAACTTGGCTATATTCAGGCAGTTTAGAACAGAAAGGATTTTGCAATTTCACAATTTTCAGTCTGGGACAAGTTTCTGAGGGAAGCAGCAGCATCGTTCCTGGCCACCGGTGAATGACAAAGCAATGTTATAACACAGGATAAAAGGTTGTGTTTAGCTCAGCTTCACCAAAGCATTTGTAATGGCCTTTGCCCTTGTCCTGGTTTAGGATTTTGGATCTTTATGTGATTGTGATGTGATGTGATGTCCAGCTACGGGTTAAGAGCAAGTAAGGCAGAGCAGAGGGAGATTACCACAATTAAGGGATAGATTTCCACTGTAAAGCTGTATAATCTGTGCTTTTCTCCTGGACTGAAAGTTCAAACAGGTAAAAAAGGCCATGTGGAGAAATAGGCAGTGATTGGGGTTGACACGTTTTGTCCTGGTGCTGCAGCCCCAGGGAAAATGTGCTGTCAGGGAAGTCCAGCTGTGGGAGATGAGGGAGTGCGGGAGGCATGGCCAGGAGTGGCACCCTGGAGTTCATGTGGAGTCTGGGCCCCCTGAGACCACTCAGGGAGACACAGAAAGACAGAAGATGTCTGAAGCATTATGCTGGAGTCTGTACAAGCCTCCTTGTCAGAACTTCTTCGTCTCTGAGAGCTCTTCGTGTTGATTAACGAGGGTGTGCGTTTCCATATTTAGTTCTTCTGTCAACTCTTTCCTTTTGTCTTTTCGTTCAAACTTCCAAGACCAGGGAAAAGAAAAAGTTAAAAAAAGAAAAGAAAAAGAAAAAACAGGTTGATTTAGGTCTTGAGGAGTAGGAGTTGCTAAGGGATAGAGAGGAGGAGTCATTCTGCTTTGAGCAGAGTGCGACGATGAAAATTGTCCTGTAAATATGAATTCACTGATTTTAATATGTGTGTGGTGAAGGTCCCAAGCTCTGTGCCAGTAGTCACAAGGTAAGATGAACCTTTCTCTTTTTCCCCCTGGTGCTCTCCCCTTCCTTCCAAAAAATAAATAGGGTTCTGACCTCAGTATTGGCCAGCACTGGTGCAGGTGATGCTGTTCACAGCAACACTTGGGTGTAGATTGAAGCTGGCTTACTCACCCTTCCAAATTCTCTGCCTGTAAAAGCCTTTTAAAGCCCTCCCTTTAAACAGTCTCAGATTTCTGAAATGTTAAGTGTGATGCTTAAACCTGTTGTTGCACAGTATATTGGGGGTTTGCTTGTTAAAAAAAGCAAGAGAGAAAAAGTTCTATTCCTTGATAATACCTTTTTTTAGACTGGGTGATTTTTATTGTTTTTTGAGAGGAGGTTCATTAGTTCCTGCAGAGTGGGGTGCTGAGATGACTGTTACAAACACAGGCCTGTCAGGCACCCAGATATCCCCGAGTCATGGGAATGATGTGGTGTTGCTGGTGGTCCTAGGAGCATCCTGACTGCCTCCCCTTTCTGCCAGGAGCAAGGTGGCTCTGTGCAGGACTCTTCTGTGGGGATGTCCCTCTCCCAACCCATCACCATGTGCAAAGCAGGACTGAAGGCACTGGAGAGCTGTGGCAGAGGTGAAGGAAGAGGAGAGGCTTCCCAGGGTCTCCCCTCTACTCGGGCAGGCTGTGGCAGCACAGGATAGTCCCTGGGGTGAAACAGTTTTGAGGACAGGGCTGACCCACTCCCAGCTCTGCTCATGTCCCTCCATTTTGACAGGGGGATGCAGGAGAAGGGCTTGGTGGGGAGCTGCAATGGTGCAGAACCTCCTCATCCCTGTCCCACTGTCGCGCTGGGATAGGTACGTAAAGAGGGTGTTATATGGGATTATTTTACAAGCTGTTACTGTACAAGCTGGAACACGCTTGAGCCCTTAATTAAAATGCCCTAGTTAGGGGCTGTCTGCATAGAAGCAGTCCCATTTTCCCACATAAGAAAGGCTCACACTTGAGCTTGCAGGGAACCACCCAGAAAGACGGATTTTAAAGTGTCGTGGAGAAACTCGTCTTCACAGAGCATCGTCTGTGAGCCAAGGTAGTCTGTGCTTCAGGAGTGGCCCTGCCAGCAGCAGGGCTGTACTGAGCCTCATGTATTATACAGAGAGGCTTTTTGAAATGATGGGTGGAGAAGGAAAAAGAGCAGGAATGAAGTCATGTTCCACATGGGGCAGGAGTGAGTCAAGGCCCACTTGCGTTACTGCTGTGACTGAGCATTTGCCTGGCCCAGGATGTATGTGACAGTGAAGTCACTGCATCTGAGCTTCAGATAAAAAAAGGAAGGGAAAGAGAGCGGTGGGTGGTGGGAGAAGGTGCTATTCCGTGGTGTTGCAAATGTGAGACACATCAGTAGTGAGAGTACCTGTGTCAGAGTCTTCAGCAGGTCTGACATGAACCCCCTCTGCCTTCTGCAAAATTTGTAGAGGAGAAGCAGTGTTTGATGAAGTGGCTCTTCGATTTTAAGTGAGAGTGAGCAAGAGTCTGTTTTATGGAGAAATTAAAAAATTGTCTGATATGAAATTCTCTTGAGTGGAATGCGTGTATCGCTCATTTTGATGAGCTTTCATGGGAATAAGGTCCATTGCTGTTGGAGTTACTGATCAGTACTGATCTCCAACTTGATTCGGCACAGGGTGGACAACTACTACCTGGGCTGTCTAGCTGCTGTTTTCATAGTAAGCCATATGTTGAAAAAGTTCTGAATATGCTTTGACTTCGGCTTATTATTTCTTGTCTCAGAAAATTGTGCATCAGAAGCTCTACAGAGTTTGGTGGTGGTGGAATTAGAGTGGGCCCGGGGAACCTCTGCTGATGGGAAGGTAGTTGAGGACCAGCTCACACCTTGGGTCCAAGGAAGCCTGGTGTCCCCACAGTGAGGGGATGCCAGGGGTGGGGCCAAGCACTGGCACAGGCTGAGCCCAACGTGCACATGGTCCTATGGGTTAGAGCGCAGCAGGTTTGGGTGGAGCGAGCCTAAAAATGCCGCACTGTGAGCTACTGGAGCTGCTGCACTCACACCACCACAGCGTGAAGGCCTGTCTGGGCACACAGCTGCCCACAGCATGAGGGCACCAGCTCCTTGTTTGTAATTAGAAGGTTTCCCAACATCCCCTTGCCGTATTCTTCCCAGCTCTATGCACTTCTTGGTGAGTTCCCAGAGAACTGAGGAAGAACCTTGTAGTGGAGCTGAGCAGGATGGAGGAATGCAAAAAGCTGCATGGGTGCAGGCTGAGCCCAGCAGATGTGCTCCTGGCCCTTTGGCAGTGTGGGGAAAAGCCTGATCATCAGGAGCAGGAGGGTGGGTGTCATCTGCAGGCACTGAGGCTGTTGCACATGGGGTGCCTGTGCTGCCTGTCTGTCTGTCATCTCTGTGCTGCAGGCAGATAGATGGACAGTGATCCCTCATCCCTCAGGTGTAGCACTGCTCTGTGTGCACACCACTGGTGAGAGATCTCATTGGCAGGCAGATAAACCTGGAATATTTGCACTTTGTGGGAGAGACCGGTATGGAAAGTTTGTGTGTGTCCCACAAGGTGTGTATCAAAGGGATTGCTCTTTTATAGGATGTTTCTGCAAGTGGAAATTTTGGCAGATCCCTCTCATGGCTGGTCTCTGTTGGCTCCAGCTGTCCCCTTACCATAGTGTTCAAGGGATGGTGTGCTGGGGAGGTGACGGAAAATCCACTACTGTGGGAAGTTAGCAGGGGTGGGATTTGTGCCAGGGTCAAGGGATGGCTGGACTTTTCTTTACCACTCCTGAAACTCATGTAACACCAGGTGCTTTCCCTCGTCGAGATAAATGAGATCTAGATGTATTTTTCCTAGCTCAGTTTTTTGCATATGGAGACCTCATTATTATCCTTGAGCAGCTGCAGGTCTGTGTTTGTGTGCATGTGGTTTGCTGACCATCTGCCAGCATGGCTGGGGTTTGGGGGCACTAGGGAGGGGTTTTAGGTAGGTTTTTCTGATCAGTTCAGGTCCTGAACTGATACAGGTGTGTAACCCCCCAGCATTTTTAATGGGAAGATGGTGCCTGAAATATCTGGGTGGAAACTGAGCTGCGGGGTCAGGGAGTTCTGGGGAAACCTCCAGGGAGTCACAGGAAAGCACCATGGGTGGTGAGCACAGTTGGATGGCACATCCCTTTGGATAAGGATGGGGTTGGGCTTGAGTAGATGGTTGTGGGATGATCTGAGACTGCCTGTTCAATCTTCAGCACAAACACCAAGATTTGTCCCATTTAAGTTCAGGCACTTGATGACAGCTTTGGAAGGGGGAAATGAATTTTCTATCACCAGCTCTTTGAGAAGCAGCAGGGTTCAAGCCTGTATCTGGAGATGGCTTTATCCAGCTTTTGTCCTGCCACAGGGAGAGTCTCTTCATCAGAAGAAGGTGCTCTCCAGGGAAACCACAGCTATGGTGGAGCAGGTGCCTTGGGGCTCTGCCCTGCAGATGGCAGAGGGACTGTGGTAGATGTGTTTTCAGGTTGCTCCTCTCCCTCAGATCTTGGGAGGAAGACAGAAGCTTGAGCCTGGCAGAGGTAGGAGGAGCAATTATTGGAAGTACAGTTAATCTTTCTTTAATTAGAAGACATGCTAAATTAAAAGGCCCAGGAGTGATCTCACAGATGTCAGCTTACTGAGAGATAATAATTGGTGTGAGAATCAAATGTTTTGCTAAGCTTTGGATCTGTGGTTGATAGCATTGTTATGCTTTTACATACTTAGTTTAAACTGAGAGAAACTTGACCCAAATAGAGAGCTCAAGCTTTGTGTTTTGTCTTCTTCAGGACTCATTGGATAGGTTTACTTAAACAGTAATGATAAAGATGATCACAACAAGAAGAAGTAGTATTGTGATCATCTATTATCTGTTAGCTTGGAGAAAAGAGCAGCTAGCTTTAGAAACCTCTGGAGAAGAAATCTCTCTCTCTCATGGCAACTGTGGGCTTAAACTTTTGACAGCAGCATTTCCCTGTAAATTTCCAGCAGGATAAATCCAGGCTGTGAGAGGCAGGATGTTGTTTGCACAGAGCAGACAGCCCCTTGCTTTGGGCATCAGACAGCAGAGATGCCCCAGCTCTGCTCAGCAGTAGTCAGGAAAATCTGCCATCTCCTTTTCAAAGTACATCAAGAAGTTTTTCTCATTTTATTCTGGGGTGGTTTAGAAAATTCCCCTGCTGCTTTGGAGGTGGGGACTGGCTGTTAAACCCAGGCTTTGTCAGTCCTGCAGGACCAGTCACTGTTGCAGTCCCTCTCCACTTCCCTTGCTGCGGGACCCCAGGGTAGCTCAGAGCTTATCAGAATGTGGTGTGGGGCATCACCCTGCATGAGCACACAGCAGGAGGCAAGCATTGGGTCCTGGTTGGAGACTTGCCTTTTATATAGAAAACTTAAGCCAGCAATTTTTTTTTTCCTAATTTTTTTTGAGTGTGGCAAAGGACCTGTACTTCCCTTACAGTTAGTAGGGAGCATCCAGTCTTGCTTTATGGGATTTCAGTGTTGGAGAGGCTGTGCGTAACGCAGGAAGAAATACTCTTCCCTGCACAGAAGAGTGTGGCTATCCTTGGAGAAAACAGGAGAAGCACTTCCATTTCTGTTGAGGGAGAAGCACACAGGTGGAGGGGATGATGGTGTTCATGCTTGAGAATCACTCAGGGTGCTGGATGTGCCTTCAGCTCAGGTGTTCTGCAGAAGTAGAACTTGTGGCACATGAGAAGGAAGCTTGTGGATTTTTATGGGCCTTTGAATTTTGGCTTGAAAGTGCTTTCTATTACAGTCTGAATCTGAGCAATGGCATTAGAACAAAGAAAGATAATCATGCAAATTTTATTGATGGTAGACATAGTTAGAAGGAAATAAGGACTGTTCTTTTGAAATCAGCTTTTCAGTATAGTAACACCTTCAACCCAGTGCTTTTCCGACTTAAACCAGTTTTATACTAATGTTTACATCAACTGTGATGGAATTATTCCCAGTTTACTTTGGTAAGTGAGAGGAAAATCAATTGCAGTGTATCGACCTTGAAATGCACTAATTGCTTGCTGTCTCGAGCTGGCTGTAGTGAAGAGGTGCTCTCTGTGTCCCACAGAACTCGCTTCTTTACCCCTCCTTCTTGCAGCAGCCATGCACATCTGTGGTTTAACTGCTAAGCCAAAGTTTTCCTGCCCCTTCAGCTGAAAGATCCTGACCCAGAGCTTTTCTTTTGGCAGTTGGCACTGTGCTAAAGGGCACTTGCTGTTTTCACAGGTATTGGCACGGCCAGGTCCCGCATCCCAGGGAAAAGAAAAGTCTGGGAGATTCTGTTGGCATCTTTCATTTGCCGTGCAGCCTCCAAGATGAGAGTCCTGGCAGAGCCTAGAGCCAGGGCAGGAGACTGGCGAGTGGGGCCTGGCTGGTCCCACAGCTGCCACAAAGTGGAACTGAGAAACTGAGAGGCTCCCAAAGCCTCATCCCGACCTCAGAAACACCACCCTATTGTTCAGCTCTGGCCAGCACATGCATATCCCTTGCCTTCCCCCCACACCAACTTTTTTTTTTTTTCCCCCAGAGAGAGGGAGAATATCTGACAGCTTAGGTTTTATTTATTTTGGAGTTTCTCTTAATCTCACACAAGTGTGAAGTGAAACCTGAAGTTGTATCCAATGTTACATAAATTTAACCCTTCTCTCAACACGCCTGTTTTTGTGTGTATAACTTTTGTGGTATATCTTCAGGTTTAATTTTTTGGTATATCTTCAGGTCACAGAAGGGTGTTTTTTCTCTCCATGTTCAGGGGCTTATGGTCTGGCTCAGACATAGGATTAGATACAAGTAAAAAGAGATCAAAACATCAATCCAGTAAAGCACTTGCATTTAATCCTGTGCCTCCCCTTGACAATAACAACAATTCTTGTGTTGTGACTATATAGTCAGTGTTTACTATCTGGAATGTAAGTGCATACTTCTGTGCTTGGCTGAATCAGTGCCCGATTTTATATGTATGTAGTGGAAGGCAAGAGGACTGCTGGCTGAAGAGCAAATATTGCAGATGTTCTCTTATCTCATCTGTGTGCTCACACAGCTTTACATCTGTGCAGTCAGGTGGCTCTGACAGCAGCACAGGACCCTGCTGAGGGTCAGGGTGGTTTGGGGATGCTCTGCTGGGTGGTGGGAACCTTGCACCTCGCCAAGGTGGTTGCTTGCAGAACTGGTTTGCGTTTGCTTTTGCATTGGCCCATGCTGTGGTGACAGATCTAAGGTGCCTCGTAAAACTGTTCCAGTGAATAAATGGCAGCTTCTTTTAAAAAGCCTTCAAGAAAAACTGTTATGGGTAACAGTACAGCCTCTAGAACAAGAGCCACATTCACCTTGTGTTTACAGCAAAGGCTGCTTGGCTATCTGCAAAGTATGTCTTCCCTTTTCATCTCAAACACAAGGAAGTCCTTTTTGTGTGCCAGTTGAGAAAGAAAACCACAGAAGTTTCCTCTTCTTTCAATATACTCTGCCCAAAACACGCTTTCAGGAAATGCTTGTTCCTGCCTGAGAGAGTGCTGGAAGCTCTGCAGTTTGTAGCACAAAACACATGAGGCTAGATCATTTTGCAAGCTGTCTTAATGCAAGCCTCAGTAGTCCTAAAATGAGGCTAAATAGTGCCAAGTAGCTGACAATAGTAATTTAAAGAAGACATGCCAATAAGCAAGTTTTTCATCAAAAGTCATTAAGCTCATAAAATATTGTTAGTCCTGCTACTTTTCGGTATGCCAGCTTGCAACTTCTGGCTACTCATGTAATTTGTACAGCCTTGTTGTATCCTTTTAAAACATTTGTTACCTGCATTTGTGTTTACAGCTTTTATTTTTGCTCTTCCTTGGGAGGAGAATGCAGGCTTTGAAGAAAAGAATTAGCTGGTAAATCAGTCTATTTTCTCTAGTGGTCAGAAACTATCTATCTGACTTCTGACTAGAGCACCAACTCTCCATCAGTTGTATTTTAAAGTCTTTCAGCATTTCTCATTCAGTGAAAAGTCTTGTGTTAAGTAACCTAAACCGGGCATCTCCTTTTGCAGTCAGCCATGGAATCCGATTGATTGTTTGTATAAGTTTTGTGCAAATGTCAACATTACACTTTGCTTGTCCATGACTGATGATGATTGATGTGTTTTGGAACACTGTATTTATTCATAATTCATGAACTTGCCTTTCTGCCTGGGTTCATAAGTGGCCAGAGTTTACAGCTGTGTAAATCAAGGTGGCTCTTGAGCAGTCTCGATCCCTGTTGACCTGAGACTCCTTTTGATAAAGACAAGATTGTCTCATCTCATTTACAGATGTGGCATTTGCATTGCTGTGGGGCAGGGAAAGGTGCTTGTGGTGGAGATGTGGTTTGTGATTGCTCATCTCTTTGGTTTTGAATTTGTACCCAGGCCAAGTGGCAGAGCAGTTGAAGCTGGGGTTGAGTGTGGATGCACACAGGCAGCGTTCTGCCAGCCTCTGCTTTCCAACAGATCTGCAGCATGTTTTATACACAGGTTATACACAGGGAGGCTCAGCAGTGAAAGAAGGAAATGTTTCTGCAATATAGAGCCTATTTCTGCTCTTGTTTTCATTGCTGATGAAAATGCTGATGGTAAGCTCTGGTTTTAGCAGAGTTTTCTTGCTTTTAACCCAGCTAGTGACCTTCAGAGTACCCTAATCCACACAGTATGGTCTGTGGACAATATTCTGGCCAAATTACTCATCACAACCATACAGTCCCCGAAAGGCTTTAAATGATGCATTAAGCAATTTAGTAGCATCTGCCACATGTGGTTCCTCCTCTTGGGGATGTTTGTGTACGGACAGCTCTGTGTTTTGCTCTGTGCTTTGGAGGGATGGGGATGAGCGTGTGCCTGTGAGTGAGAGAGAAGTGCACGTCACCTGTGTGTGCGTGGCTGGTCATAGAGAGGTGCACTGGGTGTCAGAGCTGCAGCATTGACCTGGCAAAGGCTTCAAACTCACGGTGCGAACAGCAATGGGGGGTTCAAGGAGGCACCTTAAGGGTCTCCCTGGATGACAGCCTGATTACTCAGCACCTATTGGGTCTGAACCCCAGGAGCAGAGGTGAGGAGATTGTGGATGCTGAAAGCAGCGGAGGTGAAACAGTTTCTTGTGCAGCATCTGGCAAGCAATATACATGACAAAGGGTCAGCAGACATTCGGAGCAAGGGCTCCATTCTGTAGAAGTTCAGTGCTGTGGGCAGCCCTGCGGGAGCCTGTTGGGCTGCTCATTGGATGGGACCAGAGCAAGAGGAATCATCTGCGCAGCCCCTGTGCCCCCCATGCTTCCCCACTTGCCTGTGCACCTGGCCATGCAGCATGAATCCCTCATCTGGTGTGTGACAGAGTTGGGAAGAAAAAAGCTGCTGAAACCATCCCAGCTTTTGCTCTGGTGACATGCAGGAACGTTGATGTGACGGTGACAGCATGCATTACCCTCCTGGTTGACCTCTGGGGTGGCCTCTCTGTGACATTGTGAAGGCTGCACTGCCATCGCTACAACCACGTGAAGGGCTGCGCAGCGCCCAGGGAGATGCGAGCGCTTGTGCCATGCAGAGGAACAGCTACACCTCTGTGTAGACAGCCTGCTATAAATACATAGTCTTGTCTGCAAACACTCCTTGAAGCACTGTTGTCTTAATCAGCAAGGAGGTTGATAGCACTGAGGGTGCTTGGCCTGGAAGAAAAGGAAGGTGAAATCTTCATCAGTAAATTCATGCCAAGATTACTGCAGAATTCAAATATGTCTTTAGTGACAGAGAGATATTTGTGAGGATTAACATTTGCCTTAGCAAATTCACACCCAAGCACAGGTTGGTTTTACTTGAACCATAAATGTTTTGGATGCTGGGTTAAATAGCTGGGGTTTTGACCCGTAACTGGGGAATCACGGAATGGTTTGGGTTGGAAGGGACCTTAAAGATCATCTACTTCCAACACCCCTGCCATGGGCAGCGACACCTGCCACTAGACCAGATTGCTCAGAGCCCCATCCAACTTTGCTTTGAACACATTCAGGGATGGGGCATCCACAGTTTCACTGGGCAACCTGTGCCAGTGTCTCACCAATAACACTGAAAATAGCCTATATACCAACTGAGCCTTGGGGGTACTGTCACTGTCACTGATTTTATTATATTATCCAGAAGGTTCTGCTGCTGCTGGTTGCATTATGGTAGGCACATTTCTTGCATTCAGAAAGACTGTCTCCTTTCCTTGCAAGCCCAGTATCTTGTGGGCAGATGTGGGGTGGGAGAAGATTGGAGGTTGGGCATTCTCACTGCTGCTTTGTCCTCCCTTGAGGAGTTGGTAGGAGTGGACCCCAGTCTTTCCCATTTCAGGCTAGTCCCTGAATACTGAGGTGACATTTGTTAATGACAAAGCAAAAATATAATAGCTCAGGGAAAAGCATGACATCTCTAATACTGACAGATGCATTGTAGTAGTTATTGGGATCCAGGGCTTGGTATTTCCATCAGTATAAAGAGCCTGAGTGGATTCCTTGCTGAGATTAACACCTCTGAATCAAACCTGTGGACAGCAGGAAAAAATACAGATTGCCAATTATTTTTGCTGAGATTAACACCTCTGAATCAACTTGGTGTACAGCAGGAAAAATATACGGATATCCAATTATCCTAGAATGGAGACAATATTTCAAATCCCGTTTGGATTTGGAACAGCATCCAAATAATCAGCAGAGTGTTTCTCTGTCTCTGCAACCCTCCTGAAGAGCAAGGAACAGCAACACAACCCTGTGTCAAGGTTCAAGGTGGTACAAACCTCTGCATCAGTGGGTTTGACTGGCAGAAACCTCAGTTCAGCCCCAACTGCAGTAGCTGCAGTCCCAGCAGCAGTGGATATTGAGAGAGGCCTGTGGAAGGTGCTGCAGTGCAGAAATGTCTAGCAGAGAGGGGACAAAAAGGAGCTGTATTTCTTGGGGGTTTTTTAGCCAAGGGAGATAGAAATACTTTTACAAGGTTATGCCATGCTCCCCAGTGTTCGAGTTTCAGAAAATTACTAACCTCTTGAAAGAAAACTCAAGGTAGCTCCATGAAGAGCTGGAAGAGAAAAGACCAAAGAAAAAATTTATCTAGAAGTGTAATTTTTTCTGCAAGGGCCATCAGGATGAGCTGTCTCCCTCCTTTATCTTGGTGGGGTGGCTTTTTCGAGTGCAGGTGGCATAACTGCTGAACTGCCTTCTCAATATGTGTTCCTTTGTATTATCATAATCTTGAAAAAAGTGAAGAAGACATGGCAAAACATGCTGGCAAACCCAGCCAC
Source organism: Edolisoma coerulescens (assembly GCA_013397115.1). Lineage (NCBI taxonomy): Eukaryota > Metazoa > Chordata > Aves > Passeriformes > Campephagidae > Edolisoma > Edolisoma coerulescens. Next base: position 67,936 of record VWZW01007466.1, read on the forward strand.
AGTTAATGCAGTACTGTGGAATTTGTGTCAACAAGCTGAGTGATTCTGAGGTTATGTTGTAGTCCGTTGCGGAGGTATTTAAAACCCCGTCGGTGGCAATGCTGGGAGAAATAAAGGGTTTAGAAAATAGAATATAGCTTCATTTGGCAAAGAGTAGGTGTGAGCCATATGGAATCCAGATGTTCCCGATGCCTTCTGAAAAAGTAACAAATTCAGAGTCGCTGAAGGAGGAATTTCAGACTAAACAAATGAGAAAAATATGTGGCCGAACACAACAGAGCTTTTGAGCACAGCGGTCTCTCCTGCCTTTCTCACCTCTTTGCCATCACCCTGTTTTGGTGCCTTCTGTGGGAATTTTTTAATATAATGTAGAGAAAAGCACATCTTGATATGCAGAATAGTGCCTCAGCATCTGTCTGCAGTCTAAAGTTGGCAAACAAGGCAAGGTACTCCATTTTGAGGGATAATAAAGAGAAAAATGTTTAATAGGTGGAAATAAATAGAAAATGTCAAAGATCAAAAAATTCTCTAATTTTCTAACTCCTTTCTTTCAGTATAGGCCTCAGTATTTTCTCTTTATATCCTGGTGCTGAATGGTAACTTTTTATCAATAATACACGATTTGCATTTGCAGCACATTGCCTCATTTGCATTTTACTTGTCAAGCAGCTTGAATACAAAGAGGTAGAGGCCCCAGCTCTGCAAACGTCTGTGTGTATGAATAACAGTTCAATTAAGCAAAGATATTCATATGCATGTATTTTCAGGGTGGAAGACTCTGTGCTCCTCCTGAGGTTAATTTTGGAAGTTTAGGGTTTATTCAAGTTGAAAATAGAGTCCATGTCTCTTGATAGTCAGAATACTCTGAAAGCCATTCTTCAGTAAATGAGTGAATCTGCCTTGTGTTTGCATGGAAAACAGGTTTCCTGATAATGCAAGTTACTTTTTCTGTACATGAAGAAGAAACAAAGGATGATGGAAATGTGTGCAACAGGTAGTGTTTAGGAATTCAGGACCATGTTCCTCAAAAGCCTGCAGCACTATTGCTTAGTCTTGCATCAGCTGCATTTTTCTGCTAAAATTACTTGATCCTTAAACTTTGTGTTACCACCAGCTGAAATACCTGTGCCAGTAGAAGACTAAGTGCAGACATAAAGGCAAATTATGTCTGTTGTCAGATTAATTATTTTGGTTTGGGTGTACAAAAGGAAAAAAAGAGAAGTTGAAATGTAAAATTATTGTCTCGTTGATTGAAATTATCTAAGTGTTAGGAAAAGCCCATTTCTGTAAGCTGTGTACTAGGAAAATGCCCCCGTTGCATACCTGCTCTAGGAGTGTGTCAGGTGTGGGATTGTGCTTTGTAGTATATCTTGCCTTTCCCTGACCTCCTTCTGAGGGATCAATAAACCTAATCTGCTGGAAAACGAGTGAGGTCTACTGGAGCAGACTCCTTGTCAAAGTAGCAGCCCCAGGTTTGAAGCCAGCAGCCTCCACCTGCCCTAAGCTTGTATGTACGACAGACTAAGTAGAACTGCACTATCTCCTTGTCAGGTTCACCTTGTCCAAGTTAAGCTAGGAGACTGGTTTTCTTGAGGCACGCTCCCAGCACTTACTCTCATTAAGACTTCCTGCTAATTTGAGTGCTCAGCAGTATTTTGCCTTTGCAGATTACAAAGCTAATGGGTGAATGCTGCAGCTAATGAATGGCCTCCCCAGTATTCTGTGGGCTGAGAAAAACACCACTCAACTTGGAGGATTTGGCCTGACTTGCAACATTTTGCACTTCTGGATAGCTCAGGAAGCACAGGTACCGTGGGCCAGCTGCTCCCCTGGGGTTGTGCCAGGTCCAGTCAGGAGAGAATGACCTTGGACCCATGAATGCAGGTGGTCACAGCTGACATGTTGGCTCGACATGTTGGCTACCTGCTAAGAGGGTCAAGCCGTGGGCCGAAGTCCTTTCCCTGTGCCAGCTGCCCTGGTATTTTCAAAGCACCTTCCCAAAAATGCCAGCCCCCTGCAGAGCTGTCGATGGCCCAGCTGGCCTGCCCGCTCCCCAGCCTGTGATGGTCCTAGAGCCTGGCTGTTTGCATGGATGGCAGACTCTGTCTCCATCCCCATCCAGGAGCCACCATGAGCAGATAGAGAAATGCTGGTTGGGTTATTGAGGACATGGCTGGAGCCAGGACAGGACATGGTCTGGGAGGGAGGGAGGGATGAAGAACATCTGGGATATTTGCTCTTGCATTGCTGAGATGCAGAAAGACCATCGATGTGGGTAGTTCCCTCCAAGTCCGAGCCACTTTCCTTTTGTTCTCTCTGAATGAAACAGAAATCAGAAAAACAAAGGTGGCATAAGACGTGAGGGTCAAAGTACATGTTCTAGGAAACAAAACAAAGAGTTTTCAAAGGGGTGCTTTCTAACGTTTAAAACATTTTGCTTTTACATGTGTGTGTGCTGCTTTATTAAGATGCTTTGAATCTCAAGCTGGAGTTTTTAAGTTGTGTTTCCTTGTCTACTTAAGCAAGGTGTTGTTTTGTTCCTGCTTTCAAAGCTGTTGGTGTCAAGTTTGGCTTTTTTGATGTCCTGAAGCACGTGTGCCAGCATTGTGGCAGCATCCAGCTGCTGTTTCATGGGAAACCATGAACTCCAGAATCTCCTCTTTATTTCAGAACTTACATCAACAGGTTTTCTGACATTTGGGGCTGTTTGTTTACTACATGCCTGCTCTAAATACATCCATAAAGGTCTATTGTGGTGTAAGCAGTCTTGAAACCTCCTTTTGGTCTGGAAGCATTTACCTTCTGAAGGTTATGAAGCCTTAAATGTTCACTTGGTCTGTGATCAATACTGGCTGAGGGTTCCTGAGCTTGGAACTATGCGTGGAAATACGTGGAAGGTGATCAGAAGGGCACTTTAATGTCTGTTGCCTTTGGAACTACCGGTGGGGTCCTGTTTTCTGTGTTAGTGGCATTCAGGGAGAGAAATGCCCTTAGGACATTTTGTTTTCTTGTATTGCACCTTCTCAGATTTTCTCAATTTATTCAGTAGCTGTTTTAGCAAGGTGAAGTTCATGCGAGTGATCATGTGGGAAGGTCAGAGAGGATCATTAAATGACTGAAGAATTGCCATTGAAGACACAAATGTCAGTCTAGATTCAGTCACCCCTGCTTCTGACCTCAAATAAACATGAGATTTGGGATGTATGGACCCACAGTGGTTCTTCAGGTGTTGAAAACATGACTGCTACACTGCTGTAACGCTCATCATCCTGTTCTGTTGGTGAACCTCACCCTTGAAACACATGCTCTCTGTGCTACGTAAAGGTCCTCTTAAATAACTTAGTAATACAAACACTTTTACATGGAATTAGAAGGAAGTCAGCAAGCTCCTTTGGAGAATTTTTAGCAGTAGAGCTGTGAGACATGATTCAAGGAACTGAATTCATAGTCACCAGGAAGTGCTAATGATGGTGATAGAGAAAGACAGTGCTTCCCCTTGGCGATTTAATGATGGAGAGGACAAACTGAAGGCTCCCAACCTCTTGGCGTCAGGGTCCTTAGAGATGGCAGACAAATCTTTGCTCAGTGCAGCAAAGAAAAAGCTCTTGGACATCAGCGGTCCCTGAATTCTCTGGGGTTTTGTGCTGCCTGTTAGAGCAGAGAACCTGCACAATGACCCAGATGGGCTGTTTAATGAGATGGTTCTCTAATGAGGGGATATAGTTTTAAAGCTGAGCAAATAAAGTGTGAGATTGTAGTTTCAGATACTTCCTTTTTTGGGTTTTACTGTGTATTTGACTGTCCTACAGTCAAACAGGAAAAAAAATAAGGTGAACAAAAACTCTGGCATTGCAAAGCAGTATTTCACAGAAGCAGATTTGTCCTGTGTTTCCAGATTGCCTGGAATATTACCTGTTACAGATGGAAAATCTGTTACGGCTTTTTATTTTTTGTCCCAGGAGAAGGTGCCACTCTGTAGCTGTGCAGCCAGAGAAAAGGTGGCTAAGTGTACACTGCAAACACGTCGATGTGAAGCCATCTATCTCAGTGACAGGAGGACAAAGAAACACAGCGGGTGTTTTGGTTACTTTTTTTTTCTTTGTTATTGTTTTTCTCTAGAATGAGGGACTAATCACTGTAATCTCCTGTTATTTCTGCTTTCCTTCCAACTTTACAGTAGTTTTTGCAGGTCTCTCTCAGTTTTGTGGAAAAGCCCCAAAACCAACAAAACCAAAACGTGGCAGTGGGATAAAACCATGTGTGGCAGTATGCATGCACAAGAGAACACAATGATGATTGCAGTAGTAAATTTAATCTGGCAGTTCCTAATTCTGAAATACACGAGTTTGTGACTTTACTTTTCCTTTGATGTGGTTTGGGCATACAGAAATGAAGCTGTTCCTAAAAGTTATGTTTTCTGATTGAGTTGTGTGGAATATGCTGTAACTTTTGTGAATTATCAACCCAGAAGTATTGGTTTGTTTCTTTATTTTGCTACCTATATAGTGATGAGTACAATCCTTTTCCTGCATATGTGTGGCTTTTTCCAAGTTTTTAGGATTCTTTGGTTTGTATTAAGTGCATATCTTAGAACACGTGCAGTTTTTGTCAGCTATGTAATACTGGGCTGTGAAGTTTAATTTTAGTCCAGGTCATGCTCACACTGGTCACTTAAACACTAGTGGATTGTTAGTAGATGCAGTATATTATAAGGTATAGGCTGCTTTTGCCATTTAGGGGGATGTACATTGCTTTAAAAAAAATCACTCTTTTTTAAAAATAAGCCTTTATATTTCACAACCTTACAATAAAGTCAGATAGTATGTGTGTGTAAAGTATTTATAGAAACATAAAAATTGTAAGAACAGAAGAGAAGGAATCCCTTCACACCACGTCTCATTTCTAGTTGGTAAGTGCCTCATCTCTTCTGCAGCTCTATAAAATCTTCTTCTTTGAGTGAAGATCAGTTACATGGGGGGACAGATTTATTGCCATTCCCCCATGCGCTCCATTGTGGGCAGTTTTTTATGAGTGTTGTTTCCAAGGGTTATATTTTCACACGTGTGACGGCACAGTGGCCGCCCGCGGTTGCTGGGGACGGGCGTAGGGCAGGCTGGAGCTGTGCTGCTGTTGCCAGGTCCTGCTGGTGTGGCTGTCAGCTGGCAAAGCCTGACCAGCAGAAAGCCCCAAGGGTAGATTCCATTACAAGAGCAAAATTGCAGCTTTTTGGTATTTCTCTGTTGCTGTGGCCAGGATCTAATGATGCAGCTTTTTATCTGCTTGTGTAGCTGAAGATTAGGAGGAACTACTCCAAAAAGCTACCTGTGCTTGCAGAACTTCCAGTGTAATTTCCACTTTTTCTAGGTTCCCCCTGCCTCCTTCTGCTTAATCCCCACTGCACTTGCCGAATGTTTCCACCCTCTTTTCTGGGTAACGCTACAGATACGAGACAGCCTTTGGAGTAAATCCTTGTATCTCTTTATCAATTCATTTTATGCTATGCCCAGGTTTTTCTGATACATTTGCTTCTAACAGCATTGGTCTGTCTGTACCATTCACGGATTTACAGCTTTCTTGTCTGTTTATCAAGGCGGGAATAACATTTTGAGCTGAAGACTTGTAGTCTTCTAGAGTTTGAGACGTAGATAATTTTTTTTAATTAGTGAATTCTATTTAAGATGTTAAGCAGAAATACCCTCTTTTCAGCTGGTGAAATTATCCCAGTTGATTGTGAATCATACACAATTACTGTATAAACGGAATCACTTCTAAGGTGGAAGTTGTGTTCTAATTATACTTTCCCTTCTGCAGCAGCCTACTAACTTCACCATCCTCCAGTGCTGGACCCAGCTGTTGGCCTTTATCAGTCCTGCATGTTGGGTAGGGTACACTTGGAGGACTTGGGGACAGCAGCAGTGGTCAGATTTTTAAGAGGACTGTTGTTAACCTTATATTGTTACATTTATGTTTGTTTCCCTAATACAGTTAATTGCAGTGCCCAGCTATAGAAGTGAGTGATTTCTTGCTGAACTGACACCAGCCTTTATGTTGAACCCTGTACTTAAATCTCCAGGTTTTCAAGCTGCAGCTTGGTATAAAGGCTTGATGATGTAATTATTTTTGTTGGCAAGCCTAACACTTCAAGATGTTCCAGAGTGAATAGTGATGGAGTCTGTCAAGTGCTTTCTTGCAATCTCTGAAGTTTATGATGAGTGAATTTTGCCATTCGGTGCTTTCCTCAGTGATTAGCCCTACAGTGCAAATCTGGTCAACATATGAGCTTTCAGGTCAAACTGTTCACTCCCTTCCTCTTTCAGATTTTCATGGGTATTTTTCTTTCATGTTTTTTGTTAAAATGAGTTATTTGAGATCCCTAAATAAAAGTTTACAGAACTTGATGCAAAGTTTACATAAAATGACAGAGAAAAGAATTTCTGAAAAAATTACCAGCAAACTGCACTAAATCTTGCCAGCCTTTTGTGAGTACCCATCACTGAGGCTGGGTATGGCTGCCAAATGTTGTTTCCAGCAAAGACTAACAAACCACAGATGAATTTTAGGTTAAATTACTTGTAAATACTTGTCTTTTGCACGTGTTTTCAACTGAGGTGGTTAAACAAAGGCTTTGCAGAGATAAGTGTGCCCTGCCTCCTGTTTGGACGGGCTGCACACCTTCTGGCTTGCTCCCTTGGCATCCGCTTCTTCCCATTGGGATTTTGGAAGTCAGTGATTAGCAAGCTGCTGATGAGATCTAGTTATACCTAAAAAAGAAAGAGGGGACCAGATTTTCCCAAGTGTTTTTTTGCTCTGCTCAGTGGTCGTCTCAGTGACTCTGTTACTCCTCATTTTTCACTGTAGTGATGGAGAACTTGAACTGGTACATTATTTTTATGGTAGCATTTTAAAAAGCCAAAAATAGGTGAGTTGACAAACAAAAACGTCCCACCATCTCTAATCTTTATTGTGCTGACGATAAAATCAGTATTTGTTTTGCCTTGTCTGAAAGCCGTTTCCTGCGGGCTTCATCTGGTTTAGAATACTCTGCAGAATCCATGGTCATGTTAAAGTCATTTATCACCGTCTCTTGGCATTTTTATTAAACTTCTTATAAGAACAAGAGGATGATGTATTTACATTTTTGGGAAGAGCTGAAAGCAAGGGAATGCTGTGACATCCAAGCCAAAATTTTCAAATTGTATTAGATTTAAAATCCCCATGTTTTACACAATTATTAATTTCTGTTAAGTCCTCTGTGGCATGTCTGCATTCAAAGCATGACGTAGATGGGGGTTGTGCAAAGCACTTGGGCTCTCCAGTCCCACCAGGCAGCTCCAGCAGTGAGGGGCGGTGGGACCCTGCTCCGGCACTTGGCCCACACCTTCAGCCTCAGTCCCCAAACGTGCAGGGGTCTCTTCTGTTTTCATACCTCTAAAGCTCGAAGTGTTGGAGTGATGTAAGAAATAATGATAAGGTCATGCAACAACTTGCGAAAAATGATTGCTCGTTTTGGGACTTCTGCATGAATTATATGTGTATTACTCCATATTTGTATAAACTCTGTCAGTACGGATTCCTTTCTGTAGCACTGAATTATTTTCTCTGTCTTCTCTTTCCCTAGCAGACAACACAAGCTTTTCTTTGGCATTCTTCTTTATCTTCCCCTCCCCCACCCCCCCAAAAAGATGAAAGAAAAGCAGAAGGCTTTTTGATAGATTTATTGCCTGTAAATCTATGAAAGGTGCTACTAAAAATCTCAGACTGAATGGCTGAGATACCAGTGAGGATCCAGTTAAGAACCATGTCTGATGTGGTCAGTAAAGTCCTCTGCGGGTTTGATGGTTTTCCTAAAGCTCCAGCTCTCAGATTCCTGAGTTTTCTTGAGAACTTTTGCTCTGACATGCACGAGAATGTAATTTCTGTTCTTCTTGTTTGAAGAGATAAGTTTGTCAACATGACTAGAGCAGTGTGTGTGCTGAAAGCTGTGGAAATAAAGCAGCAAATGAAAGAACTCCAGTTTTACCCATAAAAAAATTATTTAGGCAAATTTTGGGGCTTTTTGACATTTGGTTTTCCCAATAATGAAATGTTTTAAAGTATCTTTGAGACTGTTAAACAGTTCTACTAAGCTACTTGATAACATTTCACTGCACTTCAATATTTGCTCTGTATGACATGAAATGTCTGTACTTTGGTTTGGGGTTTTTCCCCCTTTTCTTTGACTTTCCCATGTAAGCTGTACAGTTTGGTGAGCTCTTTAATGAATATAAAGTGTGCTTTCATCCTTGGATTGTTCTTTTGATTTTTTTTGGTTTTTTTTTACAAGGCACAGTTTTAAGAATTGAAATATTAGACATCTGGATTTATTAAAGTCACAGTGCTGGGTGAGGGGAGCATTTTATTTTAAGAGCACTTGATTTTCACCTCTGGATAGTTATATTTGAAATGCCCCCGAGGAGCAGAGCATGTGCCCTTCTGCTACTGAGGCCAAGTCATCTGCCTGTGTTTAAATGAGCCACCGTGAAGCTCCCATTTTCCATTTTCAGAGTTTCTTTTGAGAGTTGGTTTGTTGATAAAACCTACTGCGGGAGCTGCCTATGTGGCATAGTGCTTCTCAGGGTGCTTTCTAAATGTCACTGAAACAAGCTTCCATGGCATCACTAGTTTTACAGAGGGATAAACAGCAGTGTGGATTGGTGTTTTTGGAGGCCAAGCAGGGTTGGGCTTGTGGATTAAGACCTCTGAGCTCTGGTTTTGTTGCAGATACTGCAACAAATAGGATACCTCTGCTCCTATTCAAGGCAGCAGATTTGAAGTAGTACACCTTCATTGTGTAAACTGAGAGGTCTAACCATACCCACTGGAGTCATGGAGGCCTGAGGAAAACGAATGCTCTAATATTAGTTAATTGCTTTGAAGATATATATTGAAAATAAGAGTTCTAAGTATCTTGGTAAATATTGTTTCCTTTATTACAGCAATGTATCTCATTTTATGGGAGTCATTTGCAGTAGCATTCAGTTTGTGGTGCTAAAGCAAACCCATCAGTGTGCTTTACAAACTTGAGGGCTGGTTTGTGCTGGTGGCTCCCCTAAGCCAGAGGATGCTCACCCGCACGTGCAGCTGCACGAGCTGAAAACCGAGCCCGTTTCCGTGCCTGCCTGCAGCCACAGCCCGCAAACCACACGGCACCTACGGATGTCACGTACATCCCTTGGGGGACAGAGCAGGTCGTTCTCACAGGCCGGGGTGGCTGCAGAGCCCTCCTGGATGAGGAGCGATGAGGAGCCAGCCCAGCTCTGGGCAGTGCTGGTTTCCCTGCTCTTGGACTGGCGGTGGTGTGGCTGTGTCATCAGCCTCCATGCTGTTCCCTGGCCACCCTCACAGATTCCTGGCTGTAGGCTACGGCGTCTGGAGATTTGGTCAGCAGCCAAAAGTAACTAACAGAGGGAATTGAGTAAAGAGCGGGTGTTGGCACAGGCACAGATGCACCAGTGGGGAGCTGTCGCTGGAACAGGATTTCCACAGGCAGCTTGTTCCCTGGTGTTTGTCACCAGCTGCGTTCCAGCACAGCAGGCAGCTTGCAGGCCTATGGGAGTCACCTTCCACATCTAAAACTCCCTGATCTGCCCTGCTTAGCAGCAGCTTTTGCAGTGTGTCCCACGTGAATCTGCATTCAATATCAAAACAGGGTATTAGCCAAACAATTTAGTTGTTATTAGTCAAGTATCTTGCACATGGACTGCAGGGTGGGAGACTATGGGGCTCTTAGTTCGGGAGGAAGTGTGGTGGCTTAGGTGCTTGCAGGGTCTTGTGTGGCTGAGATGATGGGCTGCACAACTGGGGCTTGGCAGGGCCTCAAGGCTTCATGGTCAGTAGATGAACTGCCATTATCCAGCTAAAAGTCGACAAAAACGTGTTTCCGCCCAGTCTCGGTTCATGGAATCATAGAATGGTTTGGGCTGGAAAGGACCTTTAAAGGCCAGCTAGTCATACCCCCTGCAATGAGCAGAGACTTCTTCAACTCGATCAGAATCCTTAGAGCCCCATCCAGTCTGACCCTGAATGTTTCCAGGGATGGGACATCCACCATCTCTCTGGGAAACCTGTGCCAGTGTTTTACCTCCCTCATTATGAAAGAATTTTATCCTTATATCTAACCTAAATCAACTCTCCCTGTCTCACCAGAGCCTTCTCTTTTGCAGGCTGTATAGCCCCAACTGTCTGTTTTCTTAGGAGAAGTGCTCCAGCCCTCTTACCATCTTTGTGACCTCCTCTGGACCTGTTTCTACAGGTCCATGTCTTTTGTGTGCTGAGGACCCCAGACTGGATGCAGTATATCTCTATTAATATATTTCTGGTCTTTGGATAAGACATTGTCTTAGATGTTGTCCTGGATGTTGCCTTCTACAAAGAAGAGCTGCGTGTTCTAGGCTGTCCCCAGGATGTGTAATCTGTCTCTGCAGTAGTGTTACATATTTTGAATATCTCTCCTTGCTCGCTTCAGAGTGGTTTCCTGGTCAATCTGCTTTTGAAGCTCCTAAATTAAGGCTTGCTGTACAGTTAAAATGAAGTGCAAACTGGTGTTTGCTTGAACAGGGCTGTCTTTATATGTTCCTGCCACACACCCTAGTACGTTGCTGTTAATTCATGAAAGGTAAGAGGCCGGTAGATCACAGGAATGTTATCACACACTCAGCTGTCAGTTCATTCCCCAAAAGCATGCAGAGTGGCTTAGTGTAAGGATTATTTCCCATCATTTATGCTTTTATTGTTTTCCTTCTCTACTGCTGCTTGCATTAATCTCGTATGTCCTATCAGTAAACCACAGTTCACGAGCTCCTTATCTCAGTTGTCTACATCATATTGGTCTGTGCTGACTCTAGAGTTATGTGCCTAAGGACATTTTAATCATACTTTTATAGCACATGAAAGCCATTGCTTCATCGTGCTTATTTCCCATGATTCTGAAGTCATCACAAAAATATTTTACTCGTTTTCTTCTGAGATTTTCAAGTACTGTCTGTAGCAGTCATATTTTACTTCACCCCCTGTCATGATGTGCCGACCCCAGAATGTATTGCTTGTTGTATGAACAATTCAGATTGTGAAGATCATGGCTATGGATCCTGAGAAATGAGTTCAGGGCAGTTGGTGTCTACATCTGCATCTTGTTTCCTTATCTCGGAGTGTGCTGGGGAAAGCCATGCTGCTGGACTTGCCCTTTCGGAGTCAGATCCCTTCTGAGACATTTTTTAGCGTAAGAACTCCAGCAGTGGAATTTCCAGGTGTCAGCTTTATAATCAATCCATAGCCAAAACCAAAGGACAGTTCCTCAGTTCCTCTTTCCAGCTCTCTCTGAAGAAGAAAAACTTGTCTCAGAATTTCCAGTTGTTCCCATCGTGATCAGAGCAAAGTCAAGGTTACTTGGGGATCCTTAAATGTGTACTGGTAGAATTTTTAATCTTTATGGGGTTCAATGTCAGGTGAGACCTGTATTCCCAATGTTTGTAGTTTTGAGAACTGGTCCTGAGGGCTTTCAAACTGTCACATTGTCATTGCTTTTGCCATGATTGTTACACTCATTGCTTTAAATCACTTGAGTTGGAGGTGTTTTTTCCTGTCTGTTGACCATAAAAATTTGTTCTGAATTCAGAGTTTCAAGTAGTGTCTGCTTAAGCAGAGTGGGGAGAGAACCCGTGGTCCTAAGTCAGTGCAGGTGGTGTGTACACACAATTGATTTCAGAAACAGAATAGAGATATGTCAAATTCCGTGGCTAAGCTTAGTGGACAAAGCATACCACCTGAGTGCTGAACAAAGATGAAACTGTCTGAGGAAGGAGCTTTAGGTATATGAAGTGAGAAAGTTTCAGTGCTTTCCTGTGCTATGGAAATACCAAGAACAATTTCCATGTGGAAAAAGAAAAGATGCTCACCTTTTTTGTCAAAATTCCTCTGAATTAAATGCGGTCTTTCAGTTGTCATACTGAAGGCTTTGCCCACAGCAGCCATGTTCATGGTGACCTGCATATTTTGGAGTATTACTGGTAAAGTACCATACCCTTTCACTGGCGGAATTGGGGAGGAGGGAGGTTGCTTCCATATCTGCCAGGGTTAAAAGCAACTTTCTTATACAGTAAACCATTTTGAGTGTCCACTAAATCTGTTGTTAGTCACTTAAAGACATGATTAACATGAAGAATTTGGACAAAAGAACTGTCTTTCTTTGTTATGCAAACCTCACATCAGAAAAGATGACGCATGTGGCAATATATCTTTCACATGTTGCATCTGTGTAACTTGTATCTATAATGGTGCAAGAGAAAATTACAGTTTCCCATTTAAAATTAACAGTTCAGCTTTGCCTGTGCATAGGCTAGTGAGTAAATTTTTGTCTCTGAGTGCATTAAAACTTAGTTTAAAAGACCACAGCAGAAAGAGAAATTGCGTTGATTTACTTAATGTGGTATTTTCTTGCTGATGGGTTGGTGCTCTGGGCACTATGTTCAGAAGCTGTCAGCTGCCTGTGTGGCAGCCTCCTTAGCACTGTCCTGTGGCTTAGCCCTCGCTCAGAATGCTTTGAGGAGAAGAGTCAGATCCTATTGCCTGGTAACTTCTGAGGTGGAGTGGAAGCACAGATAAACAGGAGACAAGGCGGCGTCACTCGTTGTTTGCATGCTGTCAGGTGGCTGCAGCAAGCACCCACTGAGCGGGGTGTATGTGGAGGTGGCCCTCCAAGCATCTCTGCACAGCCCAGTCTAACTCCAATGCCAGCTCTTAGCAGCAAGAATTAACTTCCGTGGTTACATATTTTTGGGCAAATGAGCTCAAAGTAAGTGACAGTTTTTCAACAGAGGGAACTCTCCGCGAAGTCTGGTGTATACAAATGCCTGCTTTAATTTCACATTGTATGTGCATTTATATATATATATATCTATATATGTATATGAACTTTTAGTAAATCTCTTAATGAAGCTCATAGATCACTCTTGGCCTTGTGTAGCAGTCCCTGTGGCTAGTAGCAGCCACAATGGTAGTGTGTTGTCCTCTCATGGCTGGAGACCACAAATCTGCAAATGATTTAAATTGCAGAGTTATGCCTTTCCACTAGAATAGAATTGAAATAATGAATTACAAATTTATTTTATTTTCAAACTGGAAATTTAGTCTATTTTTGTTCCTTTTCTTTCTGATGTGCAGCTGAGGCAATGAAAACTTGCTTGTAGGTCTTGTAGAGTTGTGCATTGCAATTAAATTTCATGGTGTGCTTTTATGCTGCAAAACAGTAGTTCTCATTGAATCCCTGTCTTTTCCAAATAAAATGAACTTCATAATTCTCTTGTAATTCCCTGTGCTTCATATAATTGTTCGTATTAAGGAATCTAAACCAGGGAGCATTTTGTTGTGTTTATCCCTAGAGAACGTGATTGGAATAGGTACAACTTTAGTTGGTTTAGGAGCCATAACCACCTGAATGATGCCATGAACACACATCTATTTGGGGACTGTACCTCAGTGACGGAAATGGAGTTTATTGGTACTGGTTTATTATTTAGGGGTCTTTCCTATCTAAGCTTTTGACTTGAATCAATTTTGAAGATTTACGCTCAGTTTCTGTGTCCATCATTGCATATAGTGCTGCTTAAGTCAACCAATCAGTTATGTAATGCTGACCCACTGAAACCGTGCCTGGAAATTTCCAAACACCGTTTGGTTTCTTTCAGTCTGCTTAAAAGAGGAAAGGCTAAATAAATTTAGCAGATGTGATATAGCTGGCGAGGCAGTTACAGCTACCTGCTGTATCATTATACGTCCCAGTTGCTTCTGATATGGTCCAGCAGTATTTAGCTTTTTCTAGGGCAGTCACTTCCCCAAAAATGATTTTAAAATACTTGTTTTTTCCTTTTTTTTAGTGGTATTTTTGTGTGTGTGTGTGGTTTTTTCTTTGTTGTTTCGTTTTTTTCTTTTTAGTTTCAGCAGAGTTGTCTCAGCTGTTTCTAAAACGAAGGCTGTAGGGGCAGAACTGCTCTGTGGTTTGTTCCTCAGTCTGGTTTTGGTGCTAGAGTATTTGGTGGAGCTGTGCTTGGAGGTGAAGCAGCTCCACAAGGTGGCCAAAGCACTGCTGAGGATTTGTCTCAGTCCCTGCAAGGGCACCAGTGGGAAGATGTGAGCCCACAGGGAATGGCATTTATTCAGAGCAGAGGATGGATAAGATGCGGTCACATCAAAGTCATGCTGGAAACCACACTGAACCACAAAGATAAAATAGCGAGCGTGTTTATTCATTAACTACTGTCTCTTCAGTGCTCTGGAGAAGGCTCTGACATAGAAATGGTCATATTCCTGTACTACAGGGTTTTTGGTGTTTGTTGGTCTGTGTTGATCTGTGAGTTCCTAGGTGAAACAGAGGAGAAGATTAATAATGCAAAGATTCAGATCTCCAGATTATGCATAAATGAAAACTCCATTTGACCTTTAACCACTCTGAAAATAAATGTGCAGCCATTTCTCTCTGGGAAAAGTAATAGAGGTCATAATTTTTTAAAAATGTATGAGATATTTTAGGAATAAAACTGTGTATCTTCATGTAAAATCCAGAATGTACAAATGCATACTCTGCATGGATTAAAAAGAACTATTAGATGTCTGTAAAATAAACTTAAGTCTTTTTCAGATAAACTGGTAGCCATGTAATGAGCTCATGCACATGAACATAGTCTGTATTATAGCTGGGTAGGAAAGAGTGTGTCTATCAGCTCTATAAAACCTGAATTGTTTGAAATGGGTTCAGCCAGGCAATCCGTAGGGCAAGTGATCATAAATGTGTGTTAGCAGCATAGTCTAACCTCTCTTCTTGTAAATTTTTTTCATTGTCTGTAATGATTTTGCCACATATATATACGTATATAGGTTAACCTTTACTGGTCAGAACTGATTTATTGTTGTAGGTGTCTATATATCAAAGGTCTGAATGGTGAAATATGTGCTATTAACAGGCGATTTCTATTTAGTAAGCCAAGTGGAATTTTGGAAGAATGTAAAGGTTACTTTTAGAAAGGACTGTCATCTGGCTGGCATCCAGGGTTTCCAGTCAGTGAAAGTTTTAGGTGAGTATTTGGCTTAGAATACATGGCAAAACCCCATTGAAGTACATGCTGAAGGTTTCTCCTTTACTGAGGGAGGATGGGTATCTTGGTCCCATGCTGGTCATGGCTATCAGTCCCTGAGCTCAGGTGTTTACAGGTAGGGGTTAGGGATACCCCAAGTGATGTACCAAACCACAGAGAGACTGTGGGGCACGTCCTGCTGAGGCCTTGTAGGCAGTTAAGGAGATTGCCATAATCCTGTTCTGTAAATTTCGTGGGTAGGTGGTTTTTATCCTGCTGTGATAATCCGTTTGCTTAGTGCATCCTTAGCAGGGTGGGAGGGAGCATAGTAAATTCTTGGAGTGATGGGATACTGCCCTAAAGCCAGTAAATAGCAGCTTGTGTTTCTAAACCATCTTATCATTCTTTACTTTCATTAAGCTTGGGCTTTCATGGTGAGGGTGGAGTGGCTAATCTGATAGTCATCTGTGCAAGCAGTTGAAAGGAAATCCTAATTACTTACCCTTTTCTGTGGGCTCCACACACTTCACTTTACCCAAAACTTATTCCTTGGGGGGGCTAACACCCTGACCCTAAGTCAGTGAGAGTTCTGCCAGAGCTGTGTGCATTTTCTTGCTGAAGCATGGCAACATGCAGCAGCAGTGCAGTTTTGTTCACACGTGTCCAGAGGCTCAGGGCTTTCCTTGCAGCCCCTGCATGTTGTGTGTTTTCAGGTTTGATGCCTTACCGACTGCAGACGTAACTAATTTTATTTATTTATTTTATATTTGTTTTATTAAAACACACACCTTAGTGCCTTCCCAGAAACCTTTGGCTGATGGTTTAGTTGTTCGAATTGAAGGATGGTGATGATTTTAGCAGCTTTGTGATACTGTGGTAGCATTGCCTGGGCCAGAGTCCAAGGTTTTGGCATTCATGGAATGTGACTTAAAAAGCAAAGAGCAAGCACCCAGCTCTGCAGGAAGGGGTGTCATTCTCCCATCAAGCAGTCACCCCACCCTTGTATGGCCAGGTGTTTTCACCAGTGTGAATTGAAAACCATCCTTTATCCTGTTGTACGTATCAGGTTTGCATCAGCTTTTGCATACATAACTGGCTCCCAAGTGCAAGTGATTGCTCCGTAGACCACAGGTGCTTTGTCACACTCCCCTCAATCCCGTTTCCAGCTCCTTCCACCTGGGAACTGGGAAGGGTGCAGTTGGTACCTACAATGGGAATGCCCTGTGCTCAGTCTCAGCACCGTGTGTTTGCTCTGCTGTGTATTATTGATGGAGTTTTGTACAGGCTGATGGCGTTCCAAAGTGAAAGGAGGGATTTTTGGCAAACAACTCCTTCTCCTGTAAAAAGCATACTAATCTTTGCAGACATTGAAGCAAATGGAGGAGGTGTTTTTTAGGGTTTTCAAAATATTATTGCCAAGTGCATTGTAGAGTATTAGTGCAACTGCTCAGAAATGGAGGCGTATGGGTGTTTTTGAAATGGTGTGCCTGACCCTTGAAGGCATCTGATGCATGGTGCCTGTGCCAAAAGGATGGTGGCACACAGAGAAAGCAACAGAAAAGATTCTCTTTTGGATCAGGCATTTTGTGCTTTACTAGAACAGTAGCTGCAGTACCCGGAACATGAGCCTGTTTGGACTGTGGTCTTGCAAAAATGGAAGATTATGTGCTTACGTGGGGTTACTCATTTGCAATTTGATACTCAGTCTCTCTTCTCAAGAAGCCCAAACCAGCATTATTACAAGAAGCTCACTGCTCATACATGATAGTGCCTGAAGAGCTGCTGGTGCCTTGTGTCTGTCATACACTGGAGGAGATTGGGCTGGGTCAGGAGAGGAGCCGTATCAGCAGCGTGGGGCTCTCGGGCCGTGCCCACGTCACGGTTCTGAAGGGGAAGGCTTCAGTCTAGGCTGGGCATTTCAGGGGGCTGATGGTAATGAATGAAGGAAATTACAGGCTCTGGGAAAGCGTATTATAGGCTATGAATCACTGAATCCTCTCTCGTTCTGCTGTTATCAGCTGACAGGTCTTTTTCCGTAAAATAAAACCCATTAACGCATTCTTAGTCATTTTTGGTGACTCAAAGGCTTAGACCTTCTTTGAACTCTCAGTCTAAGAGGAAGTTTTGCTTGTTTTTAGCCAAACCCATTTTTGCGTGAGTTAGTACTCCTGTGCATGCCCGGAGTCCATGCTCACACCGGTGCGCATCCTTTCCTCCTTGAGTATGTGTGTTACATCTTGCTGCAAGAGGCACTCTCATGGTTACACTGGGTGCCGTCAAATCTGCATTTCTCTGAGCTTTCTCACTTGCTGGTACTGCCAACACATTCATCATGCTCTTTTCTTCCCCACGACCTCTCAGCTTCTTGTTGGGTCGCCACACTGAGGGCTGCATGTGTTATATTTATTTGCATGTAGCAGAGAAGGAATGTGATACTGGCATTTTAAAATTTTTTTTCTTTTTTTTTGTATCTGGATGCCTCCTATCAAATAGTGAGACAAAACCTTTTTCCCACATATCGTGAGTTCCAGGGCAGCACTGCTTAGATCAGGGTACTCTCAAGCTGATGGGTGCTCAACAATGAAATTAATGCACTATGTCAGCTCTAACATCTCCCTGCCAAAAAAATCACAACTCTCACTGAAACTTTTGTGGTCACTGTGACAGTGGAACAGCGTGACTGAGCAGAGTGTGCTGTCGTGCAATTTTCCCGTTGTGAAGTTGACAAAATGCCCCTTTGTGGCCAACAGGGAGAGAGCAATGGTGAAAATCACGGGAAGGTGAAGGCACAGGGTGCACATCAGTGCCCTCACTGGGGGACAGGATAGGGATAGAGCTGTGGCATCAGCTGCCTCTCACTGTGCTGTCAGCTCATGTGTTGGCTGTCCAGCCCATGAAAAGCAGCATCTTCGGCAGTACCACGAAGACCACTTTAGGAAACTGGGGAAAGACTTTGGCAATAAGCATGAGGAGATGGATCTCCATTTCTTCTCTTGTGGACTGGCTTGCGCCATGTTCACTGCTTTTGTAGTTTGTTTTTGTGATGGTTTTGAGGATTTTGAAGTTCAGCAATTTATTTTGGCAAGACAAGATTTTCTTTTCCATATATCCTAATAAAAATAAATGTAAAGCTGTAGTTGGTGATTTGGGAGCTCAGTTTCTATGTTTAGGGGGATTTAATTTTCTGATTCTTCTTTGTTTTGTAATATATAGCCTGAACAATCAAATCCATCCCACGTTCCACTTGGTTGTGCACCACTTAACTGCTTGGTGCTAGCAGAATATATCCTAATTTAGTTGAATTGTTGTTACTTGTAAGCCATTTTAAGCAGCAGTGATTGCCACTCATTATCATTAGGCGAAAACTATTGCCTTTAGAAGGATCCTAATAAGAAGGACATCCCAGTTAAGTAGAATGTGCTGTGCTAAGAAACTTCGTTACAAGAAAAGATGTCACAGTCGCATTTTGTAATATAATTCTATTATCCTGTCTTCCTGTAGCATCTGCTCTGGAATCTCACAGAGGTGCTCTCTGCTTTGGATGATTTAGTTAGGCTCTCAGTTCTGTAATTTTTAAGCATTATTCATTTGCTCTTCTCCTGTTTTTTCCAGGAGGGAAAGGGTGATCTTCTGTGGTTAAAATGCATAACTAGAGGCCTTATGGTCTTTTCCTCGTTTTCTCTGACACTCCTCATTTCACCTTGAATCAGTTACTAAACTCTCCTATGCTTTACTTTCACTTCCTCTATATATTAGATATGAATATTGCCTTACCTGCGTAATGCCACTGTCTTGAGGTGAAGTATAGAGCTGTTTAATGCCTTTTCATGTTTTTGGGTATTGGGTGTTAAAGACACACAAAGGCACAGTGTCCCTTTAGTTGCTTGATTCCTGTGCCTGCTCCGCCCTTCCTGGTTTGGGCTGCTCTGCCTACTGTAAGACTCCAATTCTGGAAACTTGATCTCACCACCTAGCTTTCCCAAGTGCTTTGCCTTTTCTCCACGCAAAGCCACTCCCTGTTATTTAACCGGGTTGGAATGTGTGGAAAGAAGACACTTTGCTCTTCTTGCCTTGAATGGTTTCCAGGTCGTCCGTTAGCTGAAAGCAGTGGCTGATATGATTAGCTTTAAAGTTTTCCCCGTGGTCTCCTTTGCGTAAGGAGAATGTTTTCCATCTGCTTTGCCCACCGGGTGGATAGGCTGAGCCTGGGGGTGATGGCGCAGGTTGTTTCAAACAATGGAGGCCATAGGGTTTCTTTCCAGGCGTGAGCTTTGACTGTAGCAGTCTGTGTCACTTTACATTCACCAGCTCTTGCACTTTGGTGTTGGGATGCTGAGCTCAGGGTGCTGGAGATCCCATATCGTCCCTCAAAATCTGCTGAGCACCTGGATGGTGTCCTTCTCATGTACTCATGGTTGCCATGACTTCAGAGTTGGGTCGGGAGAGTTTTTCTGCATGTTGGAATACCAGCCATGTGGGGTTTGCACCTAGTCGAGTATTTTGCTGTTGCAAAGGCAGCTGGCAATACTTTTGACCCTTTTATTTTTTCCCCATAGACCTTTATATTGTAGATCTCAAGAATGCTCTCTGATGCTGGGAAGTATTTTAGTACATGAGCTTGTGGAAGAAAAGGGTTTGGTTTTTTTTTATTGGATGTTATTTTGTGAGCTCTTGAACTTCATGTGATTATTTATGAGAGCAGGAGACTGGACTCAAAGACTCTAGTCCTGTGTTCCCATGTAAAAAAAAATTACAAATTGTGATGACTGAGGGGATTTCCTACTCCTAAAGGTAGTCCTCCTGGGTGATGTTGGCATTTACTTGAGCAATGTAATATGCAACGCCACGTATTGGGGACAGCTCAGGGTTAACTACCATTTTCAGGCTCATTTTATATAGCAATTTGCCTTATATCTACCCTGCACACTTAAATTCTATAAACTCTTAGTAGGATCCAGCTATTCCTTGCAGTGGGAGTGTAAACTCTTTTCCAGATATGTACATTTGCTTAAGATGTAATAGATAAATAAAGAGGGAGGTCAAAGATTATTTGAATTATTTTCTCTTGAAAGTAGGAGCACTTAAAGAAAAATAAAAAGAGAGCAGCAAAGCATTCATGCTTCTATTCAGACTCTATATTAGTGTAAAGAAGTCTGGCACTCTTTCCAAAGGAATGAATGGTGAAATGTGAAAAAAGTATTTTACGGTGTTTACAGCACTCATATTTTTAGTGAAAGCAAACACATTTGTGTTAGGTTTCTGCTAGATTCCTCAGCCATGGATCAATTTGAATCACATTGTCCAGTGGGCATTTTTATTAATTTAATGTCACTGGAAATTTTTTTTTGTTTAGAGCATGGGATTTGAATACTAAAGGAGAGGGAGGAGGCAGAGAATTTGAAATGTGGATGGATATTGCAGACCTACGAATACAGGCAGTGCAAACTTCTTATTCTATCACTCTATATGCATATATATATATATATATGTATATACATATAAATTCAGCAAGAGTTGAGGTGTGGGCATGAGGTACGAGTATGGGCACTACAGGTGCCACCACTTCAGGAATCAGTTGTTTGGCAAGAACTGGTATATAAGTGTAGGTATCTGTCTAAATTGAGAAGCAGTGGAGAAAGCTTAGATTTAAAAAGAAAAAAAAAAATTAAATTATTTCTCTGTATTTAGGTGAAATTTGGGTACAAACCTGGTATTTCTCCTGTCCTGAAAAGCTTTAAGAGGTTGCCCAATGACTGCTGTGTCTTGTGTTGGAGTTGCTCTTGACTCTCGGATCCTTCAGGCTGTTTTGCTGGGAGGCACTGAGGAGCTCTGCTGGGACTGCTGCTGGGCGCCGAGTTTGGGATATTTGTGCGATGCCCTCGCACTTGTCATGCTGCAAGGACAGCGTTGGTCAGCTCTGTGGCAAGCTCTGAAAGAAGTATGCAGGAAAGCATGTATTTTTGTGCCAAAATCAGCTTTGCAGTGCAGGGTGGCGTGTCAGCTAAGCCCAAGAGGTGAGAATGTGCACAGGGAAACTGCAAGAGTTACCAGGTACCCCAGTCTCTGGATGAGTTTGCATGAGGGTTTAAAGTAACTGGTCTTTTTATAAGTTTGGGAACCTTCACTTTGTCATTTTGTGCAATACTTCTTTGGGTTGGGATTTTTAAGTCCTTAGGGACTGAGCTCTGGCTTGTGCTTTAGCTGAGCCCAGAAGGCAGGAAAATGTGAAATGTATGAATTGTGCATCAGATTTTCTCTATGATATTGCTTTTTCTCTAGAGGTTTGAGTGGGGGGGTGCATTAGGAGCTTATCACTGTGATTTTTTTTTTTGGCATCCTGCTGATTTTAGAATGTCTACATTTCTCTTCAGTCTCTTACCTATAGAGTGCAGGGTACTCTGAGGCCAAGGGCAAAGTGAATAGAGCAATGTTGGGTGTGGCCCCTTCTGGATATGTCCATGCAATCAAGTCCTAGGCAGATCCATGCCCCAAGGAGGGTGCAGAGACAAGGGGAAGTGCCAAAAGAGGTGACAAAATCCAAATACGCTGGAGTGCTTTGGTTGTCCTGCCTTGCTGCAGCAGTTCACAGCGGCTGGTGTGTGGCTGCTGCCCGCTGCTGGGTGGCACAGAGCACACTGGCATGTACCGAGGGAGTCTGGCCCGGGACTCATCGGGCAACAGCTGACTGCTTAATTTCCACTCCAGTGAATCGGGGGGAAGAAGAGGGATAAAATAATGGGCAAAGAAGTGCACAGGGTTGAGTAACCATGCAGAAAGGAAGGACATTTAACAGTGCCAGCTGAGAGAAAAGAGGTACCACTGTTCATTTCTGAAGATACTGCACAGAAATCTTTGGTGTGGAATGACAGATAAAATTGGCGGTGACAGCCAGGAAAGGAAGGGGGAAAAAGTCCTGGTTTTCAGGTCTTTGGAAACTTGAGATCCTCACCTGTTTCTCAAGTTCAACACAATGAGGCTGAAAAAGCAAGTAAATAATACCAGTTGGCAGAGAATTAAAATAAGGAAGCTGAACTGTAGCCAAACCAGTGAAAGATGATGGTGGCTTTTTAAATGTTTCTATCTATAAAAAAGATATTTATAATCACAAAGTGTTTATCTTTTCTCCCTCCTCTTCAGTTTGGCCTGCTCTCTTCTTCCCTGCTGTAGCCTTTCATCAGAAAATTTGAGCTTTACATCAAACACAGATAAAAAGAGAGTGGGTTTTTCTTCTAAAAAGCATTTTATTCGATTTAATATTTTGGGGAGAAACGGTTGAAGCTAGAAGGTTGGCTGAGTTGCATGCCCAAGCCATAAAATTCCTTTTCTCCATACTTGTGAAAACCAGATTTGATCCAGCTAAATTATGAGTTACAGGCAAATCTTCCATCACCCCACCGGTCACTTGCTGTGGTCAATTATAGTTTTGAAGCTGATGTAACAATCAGATGTTTGGCTATTGTGTGTCTTTGCTAATCTCCAACCCAAGTGTAACCCTTTGGCATGACACATCCTATAATTTGTTAAGTTTTCTAACAATGGCGCATTTTGCATTTCATTTGTACTTTTCTCTCCAAGAGCCTAAGAATATGCTCTCCTCACTAAAAACCAGAATAATTAATCATCAGGGCTGTTTATAAGGAAAAGGCCTGGCTCTGGGAATAGAGTCATAGGCAAAATAGAGAATAAAATGTCTATATCCCAATGCAAAAATCACTTGGAGAAATATCCTCTGTACATAATTATCATTTAAAACCATTTGAATTTTATTTGTAAAGTTATCTTAAAACAGTATTTTTTTCCTCCAGACTTAAGGTGTGTCTTCACAGAAAAAATAGCCATTTCATTTTTTAAAGATGCCATAAAGCTGTTTGTGCTCTATTTCTTGTTTTTAGAAATCTCTTACAATATTAGATCATTTTTACATCTGTTTTCTGCAGGGAAGACTCTACCAATTTTGTCTTAATTTCTATCCATTAAAATTATAAAGAAGAATCTAAAAAAAATGAGAGAGAGTTCTTAATAAAATATGCAGGCAAGCCTGCATTTTAAATGCAGGTGTTGTGCTTCCCAGGCTCTGTACATCCACAGAATATAAATGTTGATCAGTGCACCAAGTGTTTATGAGAGTCAGCCACTGAGCGATGGGAGGAGAATTTGAAGAGCTCGTTTGATAAGCTGTTGTTGCTTTTCATTCCTTACCTCTCGGCTTTGAATTCTTCCCTCCCCGGTGTTGTGTCAGGTGTCCTGCCCTTTCTCTCCAGGACACTTCCTTGTGAGTTGTGTTACTCTCTCATGACCTTCTACACGTTCATGGGGTTGTTACAAGCCTGGGACCAGAGCCAGGGCTGGGAATTACATCTGTTCCTGCTCCTCTGTCTCCAAGATTCGAACAGGCTGTTGGGGATTTTGTTCTGGTGCTGCTGCTGTGTGCAGAGGATGATCCTAGCTTAGGTTGCTGTCTCATGGCCATGGTGGACAAGGCCTTTGGTCTTGGTTTTCCCAGTGTATACCCCTGCTTTTTTCTTGGGATGGGCTCATTGAACCTGTGTCAGCTCTCTCCTCCCAGGATGGATGTTTTTAGGTCTGTGCTACAAACATAACTTGGAGATTGAATTGGTTGCAGGGAGGAGATAGATGTGAGGAGGGGAGTCCAAGGCAGTTTCGTGAAGCTAACAAGGTGTCTGAGAAGCATCTCCTTTCAGGTGCATGTCCTAGTCTTGCAGTGCTCCAAAGCAGTTGACAGTTCTATCAATCTATTGACAGAATTATTGTTCGGTAGAGTTAGATGTCACATATTTACTGAGCTGGGAAACTAAGAGAGTTCTTCCCTTGAAGAAAAACACTAAATATGTACCTCGTCCTTAATGCATTTTGCAAAGTCTCCTTGGCCTATAAGGGCAGAACCTACTCTCTATATGTAAAGGAAGGAGTAGTAAAAACTAATGGAAAAAATACATTTCCTACTCTGGCTTCTTTTCAAAGGTAATATTTGGAGATAAGATGAAATTTAGTCATTAAAAAGAGGTACAATTCCACTGCCTCCAGTGGCTCTCCACCTGTGTTAGTCCCAGAGAGATTGGGATGGTGATGCTGTGAAAAGCCACAGCTGACTGTACACAGAGCCTGGGAAGGGAGGAGAGCTTGCTCCCCAAGCTGCACCAATGCAGCTGTTGCCCAAGGATGGTAATACAGTGTTTGCTCTTGTAAATAAGTTCTGATTGTTAGCATGACAGTGATTTTGGTGAATAAATATATGCCCTCCATCTCTTCCTGAGGGTTTACGTGTCATGGCAGAAAGTGACTTTTGTGCCTGAATGAATGTGTATGCAAATCATTTTATGTCAGTAGCTTTACTTTTGCCCTGCACCATAAAAATTCACTGCTCTAAGGGCTTCTGCATAATGGGCTTTTGAAGCCCAAGCAGTTCAATTGCTGGGAGCTGTATTTACAAAAGAAATTCAATCAGCCATCAATGACACTTACAGCATCTTGATTCTGTCCTTTATTTTGGCAATTGACGGTGAAATCCCCTTGCAGGAAAATCCTGTAAATGTGTTGTCTGTCTTATATATAATTTTAAAACCAGTCTTTAGGAATTTTGAGATACCCTTAGATACCATTTTCTAATTTGTATAGGTTTGGAGTAGTTTCTTGGAGGCTTCTTTGGAACCCTCTTGAACTCTTCCTTGAGCAATCCTCCTAGGTTTTTCTGTAAGATTTATCCTGAGGTGACATCGTAATCAGCTTGAAGATATTCAGAAGGCCTAACAAGAGCCACTTCTGCATGAATCATCTGTGACATTGTTTTACAGATGTTGGTTGTCTTTGAGCTCTGCACACACAGGCTGTGTCTTGGAATGTCCCCAAAACGATGTGGTGGTGGCAGCAAAGTTACCATACTGGCTGAAATGACATCGGACTTCTCCTTTCTTTTTATCCACTGTAGGTGTTCTCTGCCTGCCAGACAGCTTGAACCTTCACAAGGACCAGCAAAGGTCAAACAAGCCCGGGGAGGTGCAGATGTTCAGCCAGTCAGAGCTAAGGACCATCGAGCAGTCTCTACTTGCCACACGCGTGGGGAGCATTGCTGAACTCAGTAAGTACAGGGCTGTTGAGAATGTTTGGATTTCTTTTCTCAAGGTAAAGCAAAGCTAAGTGCATTGCCTGGTTCTGCTGAGGAGAGATGAGGGGGCTGTGTAATGTTGAAGGAGATGTTGGGCAGATCTAGCTGTGTTCATGCTCCATTGTTAGTTCAGAAGGTGAAGCCATAGGAGGAAAGAAGGGTTGTGCAGACTCGTAGCAATGCCTACGGCTTGTTTGCATACATTGCTCTCAGTTTTAAAGGTGAAAGATGCTTTATTTCATCTTCCCTATGTTGTACTTGAGAGCACCTCTCAGCCTGGGCAGACTTGCAGATGTCTGTTGTATTGGTGTCCTGTCTCCTTTCAGTGGCATGTCTTTTGTGATGGGCAAGCAGAAAGCTGAAGGCTGCAATGAGTAAAGGAAATATTGTCACACGTTTAAGGCACAGCTACTTCAACCTCTCTTAGAGAAGATCCTTTACCTGCCTTTCCTTCTCCAGCCCTACAACTCAAACCTGCACCAGAGGAATTAACTCCTGGAAGAGAAATTATTTGCTATTAATCAAAGCGCTTTTTGAGAAATACGGGAATCTGTGATGTTTGTCAAAATCTGAAAACTTTGCTTTTGGCACAAATAAATGGTAGGAGGCAAAGGCCGTGTGCATCCTTATGTGACATGGAGATGAAGTTACCAGAAGCACTTTATTTAAACTTCTTTTTTTCTTGTGAGAGAAGCATTCCAATCACATGTTTGTGGTCTAGTTAGATACAGGAAGCTATGTGTGGGAAAACAGAATCATTCAGACAAAAAGAAGTGGGTTTTTTTCTGAGGTTTGTGAGAAATACTGTCGAGTATTCTTTTCCTGAGGTCCGTTACGAAATTTTGGGGAGAAATTAAAAATACTCAAATTCATGAAGATACAGGCTCAAATCCATGAAGATGTAGGCTACCCAACCTACTGCTGTTCTTATTACTAACTTGTGTGTTTCCAGCATCATAAAGAACATGTATAGGGATCTCTTGTTCATTTTTTGGAGCTTTCTGTAGCAATGGGAGTCTCCTCCGTAGCTCCATCGTATCATCATGGTTCAGTTTCCTCCTGTTCATGAGCGATGTGGAGGCACCATGGATGTTTGTCTACAAGACACAAGATGAATTTCTGTTTTCAGCTTGCTAATTTTAATTTGCTCTGGTGCAGCATCAACAAGCCAAGAGCCTTAGTGTGAAGTGTTGCTCCATCTCTGGAATCAGGTGTTCGGTGTTATTCAAATTAAGTAATTTATGCTCATTTATTTCACGCGCATGAAACACACAACAGTTCTGTCTGTGTGCCAGCTAAATTATGCATGATACAGCTCTCTTTCTTAGAGTTCATATGGTTGGGATTTAATAAATAAGTAATTTGTGGGTATTTCAGGGTAGGTGGGTCTTTTAGTCTGGATTTTCCTTGGACCTTTGTACTCAACCCAAACAGCCTGAGTCCTTAGATAGAGCACCCCATCCCATTTAACAGTTTGAACTCTATCACCTCTGAGTGTCCTACCTTAGATTCAAATGCTTGATTGGTGGGGTTTGCTTTCTGTACATCTGTTGACTGCAAACAGAGGCAAAACACTCTTCAGGGTGGCCAGTTGGAAGAACAGAGCGCGTCAGTGGGAGTTGGATGCAGCTGTTGGAGAGGCTGGCACATCCAGCAGGCTGGTAGCCCTCCAAAAAGCCCTGTGGCCAACTCAAGGGATCCTCCCTGGCCGCTGCAAGCAGATGCATGTTAGGGAAGCAGCAGTGGGAGGAGCGGTAACCGGCAAAGCTTGCAAGGCTTGATATGCTCGGCTGGGTAGAAATCTGTGCTGTGGAGCAGTGCCGGTGCGGAGTTCAAAACCGAGCTGTGAAACGTGGAGGGAGTTGCAGCATGTTGGTGGGCAAAAGCCTCTGAGTTTGGCAGAAAAATCATGAAATGGGAGGAAAATGGAGCAGTGAGGGGGTACAAGTAGGTTTGCTCTTTGTTCAGTGCTTGTGTGTCTCTCTGGCATCAGCAGTGGCTGTGAGCCAGAGGTTACAGCAAAACTTCTGCCATGGAGGGTGGGTGGGGAACCGCAGCATGGGGCAGAAATGCAGAGCGGTGGGGAGAAGGTGGGGGGAACACCTGGGGATCATAAAGGCATGAAGGCAAAGGAGGATTTATTGTTGCCCTGGTGGTGTGAGGGGGATGGACATTGTGGAGCAGAAAGAGGATATGGCAAGCATTGCCATGGAGAAAGTGAGATATGAGGGAAGGATTAGATAGGGAAAAGCGCCTGCTTTTGTGGGGGTGAATGAAGGTAATGAGGGAGACTCTCTGGATAGGAGGGAATTAAGAGGATAGCACTTGTGGAGAGGATCATGAGGAGGAGGAGGAGATGGCAACCGGAAGTGGATGACGAGGGCAGAAGCTTGGCCTGTGGACCAGCAGAATGGGCAGTCCCCAGGCATGTGTCTGCACTGTCCTGTCAGATTGCAATATCCCAGGAGCCAAGACTTCATTTCTGTTCTCTTCAAAAGAGCACAAAAAACAAGGGCACAGACTGATCTTGCAATAAAGCAATTTAATTTTATCTCAGGAAAAAAAAAATATTTAAAAGAGCAATTCTAATTGAATGAGATTTCCTATAGTTTATTGACACGAATAATTAAAAGTATTTTAAGTACGCAGAATAACTGGAATTAACAAGTGTCTGCGTGCAGAGGAAAGGCTTCCCCTGCTCTCAGTTCTACCCAGCATCCTTGCACGGAGTGGTGTGACCAGCTGCTGAGCTGCTGGAGGCTTTGAGACCAGGGAATCAAATCTGTCCCCTGGAAGACAACAGCTTGCAAATGAGGCCCGTGTCCTGCCCAGCACCTGTATTTCAGCTCATGTCTTCTTCATTTCTTTACAGTCTGTCCTAGGTGAAGAAGAGATTCACAAGGTGAAAAGCCTTGTATCATGTGTTACCTTCACCTTGCCCCACTCATCATGTCTCTCGTGTCTGCACCCTTTGTTTTTTCATGTGTTCTGTCAGTGCACTAGAAAAGACCATTTGGGTAAGCTGCATCTCCCTGGATGTGACAGAAGGCAGGAGAAAACTGGGGAAAGGTGGAATGGCAGACGTGACCAGAGGGGGAGGGCAGCACCATCTGGTGATGCTGCCATTGAGGAGTCCTCCTGGTCAGAGAGGTGCAGCTGGACTCGTGGACGCTGCTCCGGTCTTGCCAAATCCTGCTTGCCTGGTGCTTCTGCTCTCATCTCCAGGCTTAGCAGGCAGCAGGCACTGGGCCTCACTGGGACACCACCTTGCTGGCAGTGGCCAGGTGAGGCAGTGCTGCTGGCCAGAAAATAGGAAGAAGAGGTGATGTTGCTGACGTAGGGGGAAAAAAAATCAAAAGGAGGTTTCGTCTCCAGGACTTAGGAGGAGAATGTAAACAGACACCCAATTCTGCACCACAATTACAGCAGTAATGCGTGATTCCAAGGCAAAGGCTTAAAAAATTAATGTGAAACCTTATTCATTAAAATATAATGAACATGGCAGAAAGTTAAGGAACAACAATAAATCTGGCCTATGTTACGTTGGCATTTAGTATTCAGGAGTTGTAATTGCCTACTACAGTGTGTTTTAAAATAATGTAATTTCATTTGAAATGCTTATTATATAGAGAACATTGGAAAGAACTGAAGCACAGAAAAAATAATAGGACTTTAAACAGTAGCCTGACAGTATTTCACTGTTGAGTCTTAGAGAAAATATTTCACAGGACTTTTTTGGTTTTTTTTTTCCTTGAGTTTCCTGTATTTCTAGACCAGACCTAGAGGAGAAGGGGAATAGATGTTTGGGTTTTTGTCAGAAAGTTTTTGGGGTTTTCCTAGATTTCTAGTTCTTCTCTTTCATTTCTTCCCCTTTCAGATGGAAAAAAATAAGTAGACTTAATAGAAAAAGACTGGAACATTAGGGAGAGCTTTGGCTCTGGAGAGATCCCGTGATACTGCGTTTTGACCTTTGAATATTTTTCCTGACTTCTTTATATGCATGTTTGCAATCCACAAACATTTATGTTATATTTGACTGCATAATGCTTCAAGACACCTATTCATCATCCATCTAAAAATACCACTGCTGGCTTGCAGACCAAATGCAGAAGGAACGAGGCTCGTAACTGAAGGTCGTTGCTGTTTTTCTGGGTGAAGGAGGACCCTCTTTTGCTTGTATGTGCACGTAGGTGGTGAGAAGCCAGAGCAGAGCCTTAAGGTGCACTGGGCACCAGTCGTGGCACCAAGAAATACTTGTCCCTCACTGCCTTGGGATAAAGACTGCGAGGTGTTAGTGTCTGACCTGGGACAACCACCCCATGCTGTGTTCGTAGGGCTGTCGAAGGCTGTGTGTCTCAAGCAGCACAGGGAGATAAACTGTGGCTTAGGATGTCATCCAGGGTGTGTCTTAGTGTACATCTTCAGGCTAGAGCAAAAAACTGTTTGGGGCTTGTTTTGAGTGCAAATATGGCCAGTCTCCTATGGCTTTCCTGGGTGAGAATTTTGCCACCCAGACTTGTGCAAACCACAGTGAATGGTGGTGGTATCACTCTGAGTGTTAACCACAATGAATCATCGTTTTTATTTTAAACTGTGATAATCTGAAGATGTGACTTAACACTGCTGATATCAGAGGTTTTTTGCTTTTGAATGGTGTTTTAATTTAGAGCGTCCCCACATGTGATGTCCAGGCTGGTATTTCCTCCCTGTCACTGCTGTGGTCTCAGCAAGGTTTTCCTTTTTGCCCCTGGAAAAATGCCACCTTTCATCCCCTTTTTATTACACATCATCCTCTCTTTGCATCCACAGTGCTGAATGTATATATTTCCAAAATAACAGCCTCCCAGTGGATCTTGGCACCCTTTTAGGGATGAAAGGAAGGGTTACTGCTCAAGTGTAAGTAGGAATGTGATTGCACATACTGATACTGTTTTTCATTTCTCCTCGCAGCCCCAGCTGAGGAGATGATGAAAGTCAGCATCCCCTCCCTTGCCTTTTCATCTAGTCTCAATCCTCTGCAGCCAACAGGAAGGAGCGCTGCAGGAGCTGTACAAATTGATTCATGTGCTCTAAATAAGAGGTTAAACCTAGGCTTAGAAGCAAATGCCAGAGTAAAGGTGCTTGCTGGAAGGGTGGCATCTGAAGGAGTGTTGCCATAAGTGCTCTGCTAATTTACTGCCAGAACAATAGCCCTGTTTGTCAGATGTATTTCTCAGACTAAGCAGCACTGTAGAGTAAGACCAAGCTTATTCCATGTGAATGGTTTGGTTCATGAAGCACAGTGCTGAGCTAAGCAGCCAAAACCTGCAATTCAGATGGTGGTGCTCCTTTCAGCAGAGGGTTTGGCCATAGACTGACAGCCTGTGTGTCACCTCTCCAGATACGGTGGTGCTTTTCCCAGTTTTTAAGGGCCCTCCACTGGGTTATTGCACAAGATCTCTAGGTCCTCGCTCACCCTGGGTGTCTAGTTTGCAATTTCTCCTTGCTGATATCCACACATCATCCAGTCTGTGAGATGCTCAACAGAACCTCC